>CM031238.1:117041189-117162573 GCA_018340775.1 Taxus wallichiana var. yunnanensis
CCATTTGTTTCCTTTCTTTATTCTCTCACAATTACAAGCCTTTCTCTAAAACACTTTTGCATTAACATATTCATTGTGAGTTGTGTATGGTGTGTATGGTTCCTATGGTTCATCTATGTGGTTCAAACAAGTCTGAGATCCTCAAAATTTCTAGTGTATCACCAT
This sequence comes from Taxus wallichiana var. yunnanensis, assembly GCA_018340775.1. Classification (NCBI taxonomy): domain Eukaryota; kingdom Viridiplantae; phylum Streptophyta; class Pinopsida; order Cupressales; family Taxaceae; genus Taxus; species Taxus wallichiana. The sequence goes on from CM031238.1 coordinate 117,041,355, forward strand.
CTTTTTCATCTTTTCCCTTTAAATCCTTCCCCCTTTTCCTCTTTGTTTTAGTAAGTAGAGTATTCTTATGAATAAAAATTACTTTTAGGTGTTACACTAGGGAACCAACCCTCTCTGAGACTCACTCCAACATATAGGTCACCCACAACCTAAGAGTGTTTCCATTTTTTCAATTGAAAGGAGATATTCCAAACCACTATCCAAAGGGGGCATTTTAATGTGACAACAAAAACCACTAGGAACCACTTCTCTATTAAAATCTTATTCCAAAATAAAATCCTTACGTAGTTTTACCCAAAATTTCACCAACATCATAAAATGAAGAGAAACCTTTAGTTTTATATAATATATCTCAATCCTAGCGAAATAAAATATAGATTCTAATCCAATGTTTACAAGCATGCTCTTTGGTGATCTCGTGTGCTCATGGAGAAAATCAATGAAAACCATGAAATCATGAAGAAGGAAAAATAAAACATCACCAAGTGTTCAATTGTTGATGCTATGATAATCCATTCCTCATTTGGTGGGGCTAGAGAGGCATATTCATCTTCCATAAGCATCCATGAGAAAAGGAGGATTAAAAAAAACCATTCCCAACCGTTTTGAGTCCCGAAAATGAGTGCAACTACCAAAAATTCTGCCATTGGTAAAATATCATCAATTCCTTCACCATTTTATATAAAATTGATCTCTTTAGAAATAATTCTTCATGACATTTCCAATACACTTGGTCTAGGTGAAATGGATGCGTTAGCTTAAATTTATGGCAAAAATGAAAACCTGATGGTTCCATACAAAACTTTCTTGTTATTCGATTCTAGGATCATCAACTCTTTCTTCATGACCTTTTAAGTATTTACTTCATATTGCGGCTTTGGTTTGGTCTTTCAAGTCTATTGTGGATTTTTCTTACTCCAAAAGTTTTTCTTTGATGTTCGGCATTCTCTTTTGTTCCACGACTTCATAAAATTTTTGGAGTGCTAAATGTTTGATCTCCATAGAACATCAAATTCCACCATTCTATGGGTTATCTATCTTTTCACACTTAATCATTTGAAATTCCCACACTTAGTCTTCTTTCATCACTTTTTTGTAAATTCTAGCTCCCTCCTTTGATTTCGTGAAGGTTTAATTCTTTTATTATACAACATTCTTTCCCGTGACAATACTTATTTATTCTCCGGATTTAAAACTCAATAGAACACTATACTTGAAAACCCATGAAACATGAAATATTTTGTTCCATGACATCTACACTTGATTGCATTCTAACATCTTCTTCTTACTTTTCAGCTCCTTGTAGCTCTTTCCCTTAGCATTGTGGCTTCTCCTAAGTAGGATCCACCATTTGTTTCGTGGAAAAACCAATTCCATAAAATGTTATCTCTTACAAGTTAATGAAACACTATGTTCTTCACCTCTTTGTTCCACAACTTTTGAATTTTCACTGAACAACACGCAAATTTTTCAAAACATCAAAAAATAAAGGAAATGTTGATATGTAAGTTGAAAACCATGTTGTAGGGTTGGATCATGATAGAATTAAGGAACTTAAGTTTAAAAGGGCTCCAAGAAACTTGTAGAAAATATTGAATAATGAGAAAAATGGCAAGGTTACTTTAAGACACTTTGGATAATTTCACAAAATTGTGCTAAGAAATAAGGGGATCAAAATGGGAACCAACATTGACTCTTTCTCGAGGATGGACACCCCAAGTGGGTGTCCAAAGAATCACGAAAAACTCATGGATGGAGTATACTAGGTTTCTATCCATTAGGAAAATGAGTCAAATGGGAAAACACTTGGTTTTTTACATTTTTAGGTCACATGAGTCACAAAAACCCACCAAGAAAAACAAAAAAAAAACAAGAAACAAGGGAACAAAAAAATAAAGAAATGAAACTATACACTATACACTATATGATGTCTTTCAATCCATAAGATACCTCTATAATCCCAAACATCAGTTGAATATTCAATTTTTACATGGATGCTAAGTGAAAGTATGTCAAGTTAAGCAATGAAGAAAGCCTTACCCAAAATAGCCCCTGTTCTAGGATCCTGTAGTTATGTTGCCATCATAAAATATATGTTAACCAGTCAACTTGAAACAAAACTTCTGAAATGAACATGTAAGTCAAACTCCAAAGGAAAGACATAGTAGCTAATGTCTTCTTCATCAATTCTTAACTCAGGGTATGACCATGCTAAACATTCTTGGTACTTCTTCAATAGTTTGTAGTGATTTTCTTTCTCATTTTCACTCAAATTACCACTTAACTATTTTTTTAAGTTCATTACAAGTTCCAAAACTAAAATTAGTGCACTCACTTTTCATTAGGTCTAACTTAATCACTTCTTTTGCAACATCATTAAAATGACTCTTAAAACTAGTCTACCCTATTAGAAATTCATCTTATTTTACCTAAACCATCTCTTCTCCAAACAGGGGAGTTACACTAACAATCAAGTGATCTAATTATTTTTCAAACAAGGGGATTGGATCTACTTTCAACTAAATATCATTTTCTTCAAGCAATATCCTAGGTTGTTCACAAACTTTCACAAAGGATTCAAATCTATCCAATTGATTAAAAACTCAGAAAAATCATCATCACTAATACATGGAGAAGGATCAACAAGCTAGTAAAAAAAATATGGTTCATAAAACAAGGGTCTACTGGTATTTTCTTTGTAACAAAAGGTGAGATAGGCCAAACAAACTAATTAGCATTTACGATATGATATTCTTGATGATATATAATGTTAGAATAATAAACTAACTTATTCAATTCATAATCATCCTGGGGTATACAACTTATGCATTCAAATCAAAACATGTTGCATCTAAAACATTATCATGAATAATAGAAGGTATATCAACACAAGGTTGTTCTACAAAGGACCCATATAACTAGTATTTCTTAGGAACAAACATGGGAACATTAACTAATGAAAACATCTCATTCTTGGGAGTAAAGGTTAGAATTTATTGTTCCACACCTTCCAAATCAAACTTATCTTCTTTATCAATTGCTACAATAGAAAACAATTCCCTTACCTCCATTACAAGAACTTCTTCTTCACATTATTCAATCAATAGAGTGCTCAATTTCTCAAAACTATATTTAGTAGTTTCAAAAGGGTGAAACACTTCCATTTCAAACCTTTGAAGTAAACTCAATGGGAGGATAACATACCTTGCATAGAGATTCCCAAAATTCATATTTTTTTTTTCACACATGAGATCCTTAGAGGTACCACCATTCTCCACATTTACCTTATAATCAAGCATGAAGGAAGAATCAAATTCTAACCCATATTCAACGAGAAACATTAGGAAAATCAACTTGTTCACAAGGAACATGAGGCATTAGGCACTTATAACACCATTTAATGATGTGATCCTCTTCTTTAACTACTAAAATATGACATCTAAAGAATCAAGAACTCCTCTACCATGCTTAGGTGCATTTTTTCTTTCCATTTAACCCATAGGTATCTTCTCTTTATCATTACCTGGACATGATCCACTCTAGATGAATCACATACCTGCTTTGTATTTGATTTTATCTCTAAACTTGATTATGATCTTGGGGCCCAACAAAAACCCCTTCTCAACCCTTTTTGGCTTGGAGGATAGACCTTTGATAGCACTAACAAGAGTGTTAACAACATCTTACAATTTTTATGATTTCTCAACTTTCTTCATCTCAAGATTTATGGATCTCACACTTTCTCCTTTTGGAGTTTCATCAACTACCTTGATATTATTATTAATTTGAACTACCATATAAATTTTTTTCCTCAAATTCATGTGATCTTTATCTCTCAAAAAGTAGGCTACCTTCTTATGAAATGCATTAGAATACTTGATTAAGAAGGATTATTCCTTTGGTCTCAAGCTAATTAGTAGTTGTATGTACCCAAAATTGCATGGTGCTACATTTTGGAACAGTAAGAATCCCCAATAATGATAAATTTTATTTCTGAAATAAGTGATGACTTCATGCCTTTTTTCTTTGCTTTCTACTTGCCTATGTGACTTATACTTCTTTACCTCTTAGTTAACTAGCCTTACCTACTTTCGCAAATGTTTTTCACCCTCTTTTCCTTAGTAATTTACTTGAAGTTATGTAACTTCCTTGGATAGTTATGTAACTTCCAGGATGCCTTGAGCGGAGGTTATGAAATCACCACAATGGTTCTATAGCCTCCGGTGTGTGTAGAATAATGGTTTCATGTGATTTAATCCGAGAACTAAAACTCACATTTTTGTACGTGTGTTCCAAGTTTCCCATTTCTTTTCTCACATGTTTCTTTAACATTTACCGTGATTTTGAGTGTGTTAGATACGTATGAACTTATTCTTCTTTACTTAGTATTCTTAGTAATTTTATTGCCCTTTTTTGGGATGATTTGACACTTCTTGATTTCCAAGTGTGCAAGACCATTTCCCTACCAAATTTCTATAAAAACCATGTTTTTCCTGAAGCATTAGTTAGAGTACATTGAATTTGATTACACTGTTACTCTTCCAAAATCTCACCAATAAGTACACAAAGAAACTCAAATATTTACCTTGTTACTTCCTTGCATGCATTTGAGACCAACTAACATGCAACCAATATACTCCAACATCTACACAACTTATTTTGTATACTAACCAACACTGTTCCTAAACAATTTGGTTCATCTTTGGATAAGAAGCTAAGGGGATAAAGAAAAACATGATTTCCTTTGGATATTGTCATACTTCTATAGTTGGGGGTGTAATTCAAATTATTCAAATATTTCTTTAATCTAGAATTTACATTTATTTTTCAAATCATCAATTGTTTTAAGAAGGTAGAATTTACAAATTATCTATATCATGTAATCAACTTTCATTGATAATTCCTCTTTAGCTTATCCCTATGGATTTACCTTGGAAAGGATTTGTAGGAATTTCTTGTGCACATACTTCTTCATTTCTTTAATTAAAATCACATGTAGCTTTTATTTTGGTTATTAGTTAGATTTAAACGTTCATACAAGAAAATATTTCATTGAGAGTTTCCTCCTACTTATCCTCACAATATACACGGGAAAGAAGTTTGAGGAATCTTTTATGTCTCTACACTTTGCTATATTTCTTCAAAAAAATTTACTTGTGTATTCCATTGTTTCACTAGGGAAGTTTTAGGGAAAGAAATTGCTTCTAAGAAGCTTCATTTCTTCCCATGATACTGAGGTGAGGCATCAAAAGAAATAGTAGAAATCCACAATTGTAAATTAGAAAGAATTTGTGTTTAATTAAATTAGCTTCACATCCAACAATAGAGGAATAGCCACATCTGGTTATTCCATGTTTGTTTTTATTTAGCATAGAAGTAGTTTTATTTAATTAGAAGTAATTTCCTTTTTCTATAGCTTTTATTTATTTATTTCCAATAACTAGAAAACCAAAAATATAGATGAGTATTAATTACATTTGTTTTATTTATTTGCATTTAAAATCTTCATTTAAAATACCAAAAACAAGTAGATTAATTTGTTTTGCATTTGTTTAATTAATTAGTTGCACCCAAATTTAATTAAATTAAAAGGAGAGTAATCAAATTTTGTTTAGTTTAAATTTACTTTCATTGCTTGATTAAAATTGGAACCTAGATTAATTATATTGGAATGAGAAAAAAATCCCTTGTTTCCATAGTGATTTAGGTTACCTACCTTACTTCAAACACCTTTTGTTTTTTTGTGTTTTTTTATAACATGAATGATTTCTTTGTTCCCACATGACCATTCAGGTCCACATCAACCAAGAAAAGAGTTTGTGACCCAACCATGCCACAACCAAACATCGACACTCGATTGACTAATACTTGACCAAGGTCTTAGGTAGATTATATTTCAAACTACCCCATTCCCCTACCATCATCATATATTTGATTTATTTGAACGAAGAGGTAGACACTACTAAGGAGTTCTGGGAAAACCATCCTGATAGAGATTAGAATTTTCCTTATCTCATTGCTCGTTGCATATTCATGACCCTCTTTAGAAATAGGAATTCATAGATACAAAAGCCAATTCCCTTGTGTTTTTTAACCAATTAGATTCTTATTATGTGTACCTATATTGACCGTGACTTGTGTATGGTGATCATTATTGATCATACTATCACCAAAAAAAGGTAAGATAGGTGTTTATTTCCATCAACAAACAAATAACCATATTTCTAGTTGAGAACATTAGGCTACCTTTATTTCTTATCGTCACTTCAACCTATTCTATCCACATATTATTTACCCATCTTACTAGCATCCCATCCATTTCATTTTAGTTGTCCCAAATGACCTCGGGAGGTCACGTGCATCTAGGAGTCATGTGTTGATTCTCAAGCATACATTAGTCTCATCAAGGTTTTATTGAATCTAGTGTTAAATTATTATACACATTCACTTGGGTTTTTCTTAATGTTTTCAAATTTAGATAGGAGGAACCTAGGGTTAGTCCTATCACCATATTGCATTCTAAAAACATCCATCATTTCATCCTAATAATTTATTGAACTATGAGGCAAATAATTAAACCATTCTCTTGCATCTTCTTCTAATGTGTGTACAAATAAATTTAAGAAAACATCTTCATATTATAATTCATAATCATCCATAATATTTTCAAATAATCTAAGATGTTTCTCACTAACAATAGCATTATTTCCTTGAAATTTGGGTAATCTAATTCTATCTAATCTGAAACCTCATTAGGATACCTTGACATGCCCCCAAAATTTATAGGTCTGAAAGCATTAACTCTAAAAGGGGATCCTGGAGGAGGATGATCCATGTTGGTAAAAAAATATTTTCAAGAATGGGCTTAATAATACTATGATCGATGTTTGTTTATGAAATATGATCAACACTTGATTACCAAACTTGTCTCCTTCTCCAATGCAAAGTATCCAACTCAAGGAAGAGTTATTCTACAAAATCTGATCTGAATGAAGACCTGAACACTTCCAAGCTTGCAAATATGAATCACCAACAAAATATAGCAATAATAAACATTGATCTAACCCAAAAATGAGATTGGATTTGCCACTAGAGTTTGCACTCTAGAAATTGTAGATTGACCTTGAAAAATGATTGAATAACTTTACCAAAACAATAATGAGAAGTTTATTTGATATACTCTGATAAACCCTAAGTAATAACAACTAAGGAATCAAACTTAAACCCTCTTAAAATATCTGAAATTTGAGAACTAATAAATTTGTTCTTTTAATGGCTCTTTTTGAACAAAATTAGCCTAATAACTCTGTGTAAATATGATTGAGAACTTCTAATAAAACTTGCTTGAAGAAAAGGATGATAAACCAACCTTGAATGACCTTTAAATCCCTTGAAATGATAATAGTTGCATGTTGGTGGTGTTGACGGAAAATAGAACATGTATTAACACCACTAATTGATATGACTTGAAAAATATTGGGTAAAACCTTATCAAATCATGCTCAAATCCTCGAAACTATGCCACAAGAGTGTTTCTTTCCAATCTAACATAAAAAAAAGAAGGTTGAAATGTAGATTTACATGAAGAAGAAGCAAAAGAGGATGATGATTCAAGCCCTCAAACTTGTTGGGAAGGTCAATCTAAGACCAAATGGAGCCACTAAATGTAGTGGTCATAAAAGCACTTTGCAAACACTTGGGAACTAAAAACATGTTGCTAAAGATAGATGGAATGTGATCACAAGCATCACTCAAAGGATACTATTGAAAAATTGGAATGGAATGATGCTTGGGATGCTAAGATTTATGAATTAGGGAAAATACACTCTAAATATGCAAAGGTAAATGTGATTTTCTAGCATATATCATATTAGATATGTAAAGGGAGATCATATCTACAGGGGGTAGGATAAAATGATAGTGTAAAATGGAAGTGAAAGTGGATGGGAATAGGGGAAAAGGATCAATGAGAGGAAGTAGATGCATTAACCATGTTGTCTTGATAATTCCTCATGCATTCACACCTGAAATCAAAGAAATATCACACTCCAAAGTTTTCTTACCCTCATGGACACCCAAATAGAGTAATATATGCAAATTAACCCTTGATACCTCAACACAGACACCTAATAATGAATCCTCATGCACTCACCATACCAAATTTCTAATGCCAAAGGACACCCTAGGGAAGATAGATATGCATTTACAGAAATTGCAGAAAGGAGATTTACAATTGAAACAATTGGTGCAAAGTAACACTACAATGCATCAAACCTTCAATACCCAATCAAAAAAATTAAATGCATAAAAATTCTTTGAAGTTACTTAGCATAATAAACATATGATTACAAATTAAAATAGAGATTTATTGATTTTCCAAATTTGTTTACAAGAAGAAACAAGAAAAATGTACATGATAGAATGGTCATGTGTATTCATTTGCAAAGGATACAAGGGAAACATGTAAAAATGAATCTCAAAACATGCTAATGGTTGTTGTAGAAACTAAATCACACACTTTGGATATATTTATAGGTCATGATTACATGTAACTATTCATATAATTCCTAAGTGATAAAATTACTAACTAACCACTGTATTTAGCCTCTTTGCTTGCTTTTTGGTTTTATTCTTGATCTCATGCACCTTCTTTCCCAGTTTGAATTTCAACACTTCAATTTTTCTAAGTATGGACACTAGTGCCTAGCCGGGATGTCGGCTCCTGGGTGCACCCCATCCCATCTAGGTTCCTACAACCTCTTTGTATTTCTAGCATCTTTTGGGTAATTTATAGATGTTGGGCATCTTATTTTTTGGTGGTCATCCCTTTAGTGGTTAATTATGAGATTCAAATAAGGGAATCAAATAAATATAAAGCTATGCGATCATGATAAAGGACCAAGCACTAAGCATCTACTACTATCACCTAAGCTTGCATCCAAAGGCATTTCAAGAGCATTAAGGAATCCATATAGAATCCATTCAAGGGACAAAGGACTGTATTCTTCTCGCATACATTTCATAGGAGGGGAAGTTAATTTTTTTGATGAACACATCTATCTACATTTTTACATCTAGTTATTGCTTGATATCAAGTGAAAATTTCACAAGATCCACCTATGGCATGATTCTACACACACATATGTAGTACTACATGGATTTTGAAATGTAGTGCAATGCTCGAATCATAAGTTCACTCATTCGGGTGACCATTGAGGTTAGTCCGACTCCCCATTTGCATATTTTTCTTTATAGGATTTGATTTTTTTGGTCTTGCAAGTGCTCTTTCTCTTTGCAGAGTTTAAGGTGACTTACAACAAAGTACAATGACATACGGGAAAATAAAAAAACCTCAAAAGAACATCTTGTAACCCTACGAAAACCATTTTTTGAGGCTTTACAAAGTCACAGGAGCCTAGAAGGTTCATGGTACATAGGCACCCATAACCTAATCCAAGCACCCTAAGAACGACATTCTAACAATTTTACATTTTTTTGGGCTCATTGTACTGCTTTGATTTCGTATTTCATAATTTTTATAACTCGAAAAACTTTGAGATTATTACGAAATTAACTAAGTACTTTATCCCTTCTCTTGCACTTAGGGTTTCAAATTTATTAGCTTACTTGCTTGTGTCAAATTTTTACTTTAATACATATATATATCTGCATTGTAACTTAATTAAGATTTAACATTTATATATTTTCTATATTTTCTTAATCATTTGGTGAACCCGTCACTCAATTCCAACCTTATTTCTAGGGTTTTCTTCTTATGCCCATCACCCATAGTGGTTATTTTTGGTCTTTTGAGCATCTCAAGCTTCCTCCATCTTCCCATAGGGTTTCTAAATCAATGGATGAAACTGATAATCCCTTCGCTAACTCTCAACAAGTTCCTCTTGAAAACATTTAAACATTTGATAGTGAGAAATCGTATGATGAGGAAATTGTATGCAACCAAATTTTCATGGTGCTACATTGTCAAAATAGGTAAAATCCCTAATGATGATAAATTATCAATTCCACATATGTTCAAGTCTAACTTCCTATCTTGCAATATGTTCTTGTAGCTCATTATGCCTTACTTGTCTTTTCCTATATTTTCCCACTTTTCCTTAGTTAATTTGCAACTTTTCCTTAGCTTTCTAGCCTTTAGTTATGAAACCACGTTTCCGTTAAAAATGGCCCCAACGGTTGCATAATTTTTTGTCTTCCTAAACAACGCTTATGCAACCACTATGGTTGTTGCACAACTACCATGGTTATTGCACAACCACCATGGTTGTTGCTCAACTACCATGGTTGTTATGTTGGTCTACACAGATCGATGATTTCATGTGCATTTATTTGAGACTTTTTCTAGCATTATTTGGACACATTTTTCTTTCTTCCAATTCACTTTTCACAAATGTTTCTTAAAAATTGGTTTATCTTGAACTTACTAGATGCGTACAAAATTATCCTTCCCTACTTACTATTCTTAGTAAGTTAACTTCCCCTTCTTTGAGTGATGTGGCACCCCTTGGTTGCTAAGTGGGCTAGACCACTTCTCTACCAAGTTTCTATAAAAACCAAGCTTCTTCCCGAAGCATGGGTTGGAGTCTTTTATTTTAGAATTATATCGTTATGTTGTCATAATATTTCCAAAATCACACAGAAAGCAAATATCTCTTGCCTTATTAATCTCTTTCTGTATTGCTACCAGATCGCCTAAAACCCAACTAGCTCCAACACTCTCTCTCATTCATTCTTCACACACTTCCATCACAGTTCCTGGATAAGTTTAAACATTCCTTGGGAAAGAAGCTAGGGGACACTAAAAATCATTGCTAAAATTGGATTTGTCTTTGTACAACATTTCCAGGTTAGGGGTGTCGTTAAATTCCTACAAGTTTCTTTTGTTTATTTGAATAGATTCAATCAAATACATTTGTTTAGAAAAATATAATTACGGTAACATATCACGTAGTTTTATTTGCAAATATTTTATTGCAATTTCTTCTCAGCTCATCCCTGTGGATTTTCCTAGGAATAATTTGGAGGAGGTTCTTGCCACAGTGCATTGTTAATTCTTCATAGTTTATTTACCTATAGTTTTACATTTCTTCATTTAGAAAGCTTCTATTTTACCAGGGAAGCTTCAGGGGAAGAATCACTTTTGAGAAGATTTTCATTCTTCCCGTGATTCTGAGGTAGAGCCAGAAGAAGCAATATCCACAACTACAAATTAGGAAAATAATTTATTTTATTAGATTAGAGTAAATCCTCTACAATGGGGAAATAGCCACATCCAGCTATTTCACTGTTTAGTTTAATTTATTTAGAGTAGAAGAAATTTATTTTAATTATAAGAATTTATTTTGTCTATGCACATTTCTTTTGTTTTTCCAGTAAACACAAAAATACAAAAACATTAGATTAGATTAGTTAGTTCTTTTTTTTTTATTCCCTTTTGTTAAAATCATTGAAAAACACAAAAACAAATAGATTAAATTTTCTTTCTTTGTTTTAATCAATTAGCTTTAATTTGTCAAATTAATTACTACATGCAGATTTAATTAGATTCAAGGAGAGTAATTGAATTGATTTAATTTAAATCTGCTTGTTTTCATTTGTTAATTTAGGAACATAGAGTTAATTAGAAAGGAATTAACACAACTCCTTACGTATCCTTAGTTGGCTTAGGTTTCCTAAACATTGACCTTTCCCTCTTGTGGATTCTTTGCATGTTTGTTTGTTTCTTTGTTTTAGTAGTTTGCACATCCACATGACCATCCAAGGCCCAAGGCAACCCAAAGATTTAGTGTATGATCCTAGGTTCCCCAACCAATTACAACTGAAAAATTTATAGACATTGATCAGGGCCTCATAAACCTCCTCTTTCGACCACCCCGGTTCCTCCCATTATCATCTCACATTTGATGGATTTGAATGTTAAAGCGTACAATGCCTACGCATTTTGGCATCATCATCTCGATCGAGATTAGATTATGTGATTCATAGCCTTTTCCTTCCCACATGTCTATCATTTCATCTCTATGACCTTGTCTAGAGATTTTAACAAGGAAAACATTGGACATTCCCCATGTATTCCGAGAGATAGTTTAGAGGGTGTTTGGTGACACTGATATTGATAGAATCTCCTTCGTGTGTCCATTCTCCTTGACCATTCCATTTTTCCACGAGTTAGATGGGCCTTCATTTCCTTAGACGAGTAGATTCCCATAGTTCTCGTAGAAGACATTTGATTTCCTTGATTACTTGTTAGCCATTTTCACCCATTTTTGTATATTTCACCTATTTTCCCTAGTTATCCATTCCATAGCCATCTTTTTTATAGTATCGGTTTTCTCGGAATGACCTCGGGAGATTGAGTGTGTCTTAGAGTCATATGTTTATTTTTAAACATACAGCTACCAACATGGATCAAGAGAAAATAGTCAAACTTACCAATTATCACCAAGCTTTATGTGATAATCTTTCCCATATTCCGCATATTCTTCATGCTTTGATTTCTTATACAAACTCTCAAGGTGTTGCTTGATGCTTCTTGTCAATTTTTCATCACCGCCATAGCCTCCACCCAACCCCTTAATATTCCTTCTTAAATTACCACCAATACCACTCCCATCATTCAACCTAATTCTTCTAATGCACAACATGACACTTCCTCAAATACTCCTAATTTAACTTCTTTATATCAAGATTTGTAAACTCAAATTTTCAACTTAAATTAGATACCTCCCATGCATCTCCATCTCTAGATTCCACTTTACTCCTTCACACTCCTTTCACATCCACCATATCCACTTACGCGCTTCCTCTTAATTTCATCGCTCCCAAGATCCCCATCTTCAAAGGCCATGGTGACCCTCAAGATCATCTATGATTATTTCATGTAGCATGTCTAGATTATGCGGATGGTCACACTTTACTTGCAAATATATTTCCTAGAAGTATTCAAGATTATACAATGTGTTGGTTATATGATCTACTTGTCCACTCAATAACATATTTTACACATTTAGCCGATGTTTTTCTCTCTCATTTCTCTATCAATATTGGCTCTAAGATATCCTATGCTTAATTAGCAAAAATCAAACAAGGATCTAATGAATATATATCAAATTATGTCTTACGATATAAGAAAAACTTAGCTAAGATGTCTAATGTGCTTATGGACTCTGAACTTCAAGACTTATTTATCCAAAGTCTATTACTTCCTCTCTAGGAGAGTGTTATCTTCGACACATTTCCAGCATTTGATAATTTATGTCATATTCTTAAGCTACATGAAACTAAAATTTTATCCATAGGAAAGATTAAGTATCACAAGAAAGATTCATCTTTGGAGCACTTTCAAAGAAAATCAACTTTCAAGCCATCTAAAAACCTCACTGAAGCTAAAGCTATTGTCAATGTTGTATCTAATCTTGAAAAGCTTCAATGGAAACCACCTAAGCACATTTACTAAATTTACTTGTGCTCCACATATTCTATTGCCATAACTCATCGAGAGAAATATTATTATGCTTACTCCTCCACCCAATCTAGACCCATCTCGTCCTAAATGTCATAATTACAATAAAAATTTTAGATGTGACTATCATCAATGCATAGGGAATTCTACATATATCAATGTTTTAAACTTCAAAATATTATCCAAGATCTTTTGACAATAATGTTATTGATATTCTTGAGCCTACGACATCTACGACGGCCAACAAAAATCAAAATCTCAAGATATTCAACAATCCTATTCCTAAACATGACAAGAAAGTGACTAAATCTTCATCCAATCATACATATCATGTAGTGCCTCCTCTCTACATTAGGGGCCTTGATTTTCTAGTTGCTCACGTTGAGGAATCCCCACCAATAATTACTTTCTATGACCATGAATATGATGCTACATTATCTTCCAACACATGACATATCAATGCTACTATTTTATCCCATACTATTAACAATACCATGATCATCCCATCATATCAATGTTAATATTTTATCCCATACTATTAATAATACCATAATCATACCATCGTATCCTATGTGTTTGTGCTATATTGCACTTATTTTTACTATCGAGTTATCCATTATCGCATATTTCATATATAGTGCCTAAATCATATGGATATGTCAAGATTCATGTCAAAATTGGTCCTCTTACCATGCTTGGGCATTTTCTTGTGGTACCTTTAATAAAAGGGTGTGACATGATCTTAGGTCTTCCCTCGATCCATACTAGTCAAGATATCATTTCTAAGAATCACCTATGTCTAATGTTCATTCATAACAAGAAATTAATTACTATCAATGATGTTCTTCCATCCACACCGTGGTCACAGAGCATCCTCTTGAGGTTTCCATTGCACTCACTAGAGAATCTAGGTCCTCAGGACCTCTCAAATCTAAATCACACTCTTCTCTTATCTCTCATATTTTGCACAACCTACATAATCTCATCGATTGTATATTCCATCACATTAGTCTAGGTCCATCATTCAGGTGGATCCTTCACATAGGCGTACCTCACCTCCGCATTCTCTGTCACATAAGGGCATATCACCTTCTTAGTCTTTTACACATAAGGGCACATCACATTTGTAGTATTATTCACATAAGTGAACACAACCTTTGTAGTCTCCCTCGCATAGGTGTTCACCACCTTCTAGGTCTCATGCACGTAGGTCTCATTCACCGATACATCATCTGATTCACTCGCCAATCTTAGAGCATGGTCACATGCCTTTATCTCTATAAGCATTGGGTGTAACACCATCATCTTTAGATTTTATTGGATAACATACTCACCATTGCACACTTGGGGAATAATGCTTATTCTCCCCCTTATAACATTATTAGGTGTCTTACATACTCTACAATTCACATCTAGTCTCTCACATGCATATTACACATCATGATACATTTGTATTTTCATCACCCAATGCTGCACTATTGTGCTACGGTTCACAATTGACTATTGAGGGCTCACTACATACATAAATATCACCTCATATACACACACACATCTCTACACTTGGCACATTTGCGACACCTCTATCTTGCATCATCTTCTTGCATGACACACTAACCTATGATGCACTTTAGTTTCATGGTTCATACTCAAATTATGAGGGTCTAAATATGAAATGAACCTCACCACACTCACTCACTCTCTACCCTCTATGCTTTGACGATCATATCTTTCTAAAACACAACTCAAACTATTCCCGATGACACACTCTTATTCTATGGTTCATTCTCGACTATTGAGGGGGCATGTATAAATGAACCTCATCTCATGCATACTCATTAACATTCACTCTGGGGAACACGTCTCCTATCACATTCACTTTACATTCCATTCCACCTCAGCCATCCACAATATACTCGTATATCTTTGTTGCACATTGCTTATACTCGCATGATACATCTTGCTTACTATGTTAGTTGGATACATTGTATGTCATTTTATTTTCTATATACACATGTGTGTTAACTTTCCTTGTAGTTTTGGAAAAAATTCACATATCGTTACATGTAACATGAATGCTTGGCATTGTACCTCTTACTAGTCCCGTAACAGGCTCCTAGGGGCATTCACATTAGTACACACATCACAGGTGTTATTGTTTCATTATATGCTACTTTATATTCTTATTAGCACACTACTCTATATACGATCATACATGTTTTGACATACTTTCTCTCTTTCTAACATGCTAACGGGTGCTTCATGTGCAACATTTTCTTGCAAGAACTCTTTGTTACCATGGTTATTTATATCTTAATTTTCATTTCTTGTCATTTTATTTCCATTTTTTGTGGGCTATGCCCTTTGTCTTGTGTGCACACGGTATTCTTTTTTCCACTTCGACATCGATTTTCTTGTGACATCATGAGTGATGTCCCATTTTTGCAACCCGATTTTTGTGGTCTACATTGTATTCTATCTTTCTATCTTACACTTTGTCTTCTATATGCATGTTTATCTTGTTTTCACTAACACTTGTTTCCAACCACTTTGTTTGTGTGTGCCTTGGTTTATACCAAGAAAATTCCCTCCCCTAGGGGCATTATTTTACCACAACGTTTGGTTCTCCTTTGGGCCACATACTCCTTGCGACATTGCATGTACCCCAAATGAGGGGGAATCTATTGGGTGAATCAATCACTAATGAGTTCATTATTTGGCTTGTTTATATCATTCATATGATTGATAATTTTCATTTAAACATGATTTGATAATGCATGGGGATGATTTGTATAGGTATATCTTAATGAGTTTAATGTATTTTCCTTGCTTTTTCTCATGCAACCTGATTAACCCTATAACTTCCTACTAACTACCTTTGTGAGAGAAATGTGATGATGTGTGCAGGAATATAATAAATGTTTATTGTCAATGCAATTAAGGAGCCCCAAGGTTGGAGTTAGAGTGCAGAAGTAGAAGACTTTTTCCATCTATCATCCTATAAATATGGGTCTTGTTTTTAGTAGTCCCATAGAAATTTATGAGTCTTGATCAATACTGTTAATGAAATACACAAGTTCTGATAATTTTGGCATATTCTCAGTAACCACCTATGTCTATATGAATACACCTCCTTGAAGAATAATGTAGTAGTTGGTAATATTCATAATCTGTGATCTAACTTATTACATTTAGCACTTTTACTTTCCACAATGAATATGTCATGGAAATTATTTGAATTAATATAAGGAGATATCATTTTGAGAATCTTGATCTATTAATATTTCCTCTTGTCCCAAGGAAGAGAAAGGGCCCACTTGACCAAGGAGACAGAGGTGTTTATGTTTACATACATATATGATTTTCTGATAAGTCATAATCACTCAGTTCCTTCACTACTATTTCTATTTCAGTGTGTTTATTTTACTTATTGAAATTTCCATTTAGAATGTGTGTTTTCCCTTATGAAAATTCTAGTTAGCATGTGCTTTTACTTTTACTGCAAGTTCGATTATGAGTGTGCAATTTCAATTTTGTTCTTTCAATTTTGTGTGTGCATTTCCATTTGAGTTAGAAGTACAAATTTACTTTTACTGTAACTTAATTATAGATTTACATTGAGTTTTCTAGATTAGTAGAAAATTCAGAAAGATCTAACAAAACCCTCCAATAGAGACCCAATAGTATAATTGGCTACATAGGACTCCATTGCATACATCCTAGGACATAACCTTGGTTTGATAATGACACTAGTAGATTAATCTATTAGTTAAATGATTGGAAGAATACAATGACCCATCAATTACCCCATATAATATTTTATAGTCACGGTTCAATGTAGAGTCAACATAGGATATAGTCTCTGAATGGCCCAAAACTTGACTTGGGTCCTCAAGACAAAAAGACAAAAACAATAATTCCTAGGTACCCCTAACCCTTCTTGGGTGCCTATGACCAAGGGTAGTTATAAAATTCTTTCTCGATCAGTACGCTTCTTGGTAGTTTACATAACGAATTTTACAAACAGAACAATCCTTCAACACTCAACATACATGTTTTATTCTCTTTTCTATTTTTGTAATGGATCGAAATGGATCAAATTTAAGACACCATCTAAAGTAGTGTTTACATTTCGGGAAGAAGTCAAAGGGATGATAATAAACTAGACCTTTCTCCATACAATTCTTCCGCACTTGGGCATGAAATCACCAAAATAACTTGCACTTGCACAACTAGCATGAGATCGCCCAAAAAAATCATTCTTAGCATGAGATCACCCAAAAAAAAATTCTTCTACAAAATATATTAGGATCCTTTCTTCTCCTTTCACTCATCATAGATCAAGTGCACATATTCCTTTTCACATTTTACATACTCTTTCTACACACATTTTACATGTTTGGATCAATTTTTTTCATATACATGACTTTGACTACTCTTTTTCTATTATCTTTTGCAAGTCCATCCTTATGGGATGTAGAAGTCACACATCATCAAGAATCAAAAACATCAACAAAAGGTACAATGTGACATATTCACATGTGCTTTTCACCCCTAGGGCCATTTTCCACTTTCTCTTCTCTAGCTTCCATGCTTCATTTTTATCACTCCACAATTTTTCTTGTCTCCTTGCACACTTTTCACATCAATCTACATGGTTATTAGGTACGTATCTCTTATTTAATTTATGTTATCCAACATTTTCTCAACAACATAAAGTGGGGAAAATATAGATGCTAAATCATGCACTCTAGGTATATTTCTAGGGAATGATTACGTACCACTATTCATATGATTCCTAAGTGAGAAAATTACTAATTGACCACTTTGTCTTTGGCCTCTTTTTTTTATTTCTGATTTTACTCTTGATCTCACATTCTTACCTATTTTGAATTTCAACACTTTGGTTTTTTTGAGTCTAGACACCAACACCCAACTAGGATGTCAAATCCTAGGCACCCCCATCCCCTCTGGCGCCTCTAACTTACTTGTATCTTTATCTCATCTTTTGGATGTTTTCTAGTTGTTGGGAATCTTATTTTCTTGGTGGTCGGCCTGTTAGTGGTTAATTATAAAATTCTAAAAAGAGAATCATATAAATACAAAGCTATGTGATCATAATAAAGGACCAACCACTAAACATCTATTATTATTACCTAAGCTTGCATCCAAGGCATTTTAAGAGCATCAAAGCATCCATCTAAAGATCCATTTAAGGGACATGTGACTACATTCTTCTTCAAATGCTTCATAGGAGGGGAATTTCATTTTTCCATACACACATCTATCTACATTTTATACATCTAGATATTGCTTTTATCAAGTGCAACTTGCACAAGAGCCACATAGGTTAGATTCTATGCACACACATGTGCATAACTACATGGAGTATGAAATATAGTACAACTCTTGGATCGTAAGTTCACTCAGTTGGGTGACTTCCAGGGTCAATTTGACTCCCCATTTGCATATTTTTATTTTTTAGGATATGATTTTTTGGGGTTTTGTAGGTGTTCTTTATCTTTTCAGGCTTCAGAAACTTATATCGATATATAGGTGAATAATAGTGACCTCCCGAGAAAATCATTTTCTAATATTTTTCAGCACAATACACATGCACCTAGGAAGGTTCCTTTTGCCTAGGTTCCCTAGTCCCGAAATTCCTAAAAATTGTGCATTTTTGTAGGCTCGCTTATGACAGTTTGAATATCATGTTTCATTAGTTTTCCATCTCGACACAACTTCTAGATTATTGTGAAATCAACTAAGTACTTTATCCCTTCTCTTGCACTTAGGGTTTCAAATTTATTAGCTTACTTTCTTGTGTCAAATATTTACTTTATTGCATATCTATATCTACGATGTAACTTAATTAAGATTTAACATTTATATATTTAATATTTTCTTAATCAATTATACATTCGCAACCACCTTAGCATAAACCCCAAATGGAACCACTAGCAACTAATTCTCTAGAAAAGAAACTTATCCTAAAAGAAAAACCTTACACAATTTTCCCCAAAATTTCACTAATCTCATGAAATGAAGAGAAACCTTCACTTTTATACAATAATATATCAATCCTTGAGGAATATACTATATATTCCAATCAAAAATTGTAAAGTACGATCCTTTGTGATTATGTGCTCATGCGCAAAGAAATAATTGGGAAATCATGCAATCAAGAAGAAGGATGAAGAAAATGTTTCAAAGTGTTCAATTGTTGATTCTCTAATCATCCATTACTCATTTGGTTGGTCTAGAGAGGAATATTCTTATTATAAAATCATCCATGGGAGAAGGAGGATTAAAACAAAGCATTTACAACCATTTTTATTCATAAAAATGACGCGCATCTTCCAAAAAGTCTACCATTAAAATATCATGAATTCCTTCACCATTTTATACAAAATTGATCTCTTTGGAAACCCTTCTTCAAGATTTTCCAAATTTATGAAATGCTAAAATTTATGGCTATTCCAACTCGACACTTTCGAGCAAAACTTCCCTATTCTCGTATATCTATGATAATTCACTCTTACTTTGCGGCCTTTTAAGTATTTATTTCATACCCAAATTTTGTTTGGTATTTCAAGTTTGTCCCGACTTTATCTTTCTTCATGAGGTTTTGTTCGATGTGCAAAATTATCTTTTTCTTCAAGGCTTCATCTAATCTGTGGAACACTAAATGTTTGATGTCCGTAGAACACTAAATTCCACTATTATAAGGGTTCACTAGATTTTCACACTTAACCATTTGGCATTCCCACACTAAGTCTTATTTTATCACTTTTTTTGAAAAATGCTAGCTCCTCTCATTAATTTTGTGAAGGTCTAATTATTTTATTGTGTGGCATTATTTCCCTTGACTATACTTATTTGTCTCATAGGTTTTATAGTTGAGTGGAATATTGTACCTTGAGAAACTTGTGAGACATGAAATCCTTTGTTCATGGCATCCATAGTTGGTCACATTTTAACTTCTTATTCTTACTCACGGCTCCTCGCGCCACTTTCCCTTAGCATCATGAATTCTCCTAAGAAATATCTACCCTTTTTTTTGTAAAAACCAATTCCATAAACGTTATCTCCTCCGTGTTTGTGAAACACTATCTTCTTCACCTCTTTGTTATGCAGATTTTGAATTTCCATGGAACAATGTAAATTTTACAAAACATAAAAATCAAGGAAACATTAAGATGTAAGTTGAAAACCATATTTCGTGGTTGACAATGATACAATTAAGACACTTAGGATGAAAATGGCTCCAAAAACTTGCAAAACAAATTGAAAATGATGGAAAAGGAAAGTTTACTTCAAGATACTTTGGGAATTTCACAAAATGGTGCCAAGAAACAAGGGGTCAAAATGGGTTCCAACACTCTTATTATTTAAATAGTATTAAAAATACCAAAGTATGGCTTACATGCACAAAGAGTTAGGAAAAATAAACAAATCAGTGAGTGTTATTTTATAGATTTGGGGTGCATAGAATATTGGGATGAATATGGGTAAATTTTACATAAATGGTTGATATGATAAATGTCCACTATGCATTAGAGATGCAACTGGGTAGATAGAGTTATTAGGTGTATAAAAGGATATAAAAAGATTAAATTTGAGTGGACGAGGATGATTAAATGGGTAATGAGGTGTTTTTCATCACCATTTTTGTGGGATTTTATTTTTACTTATTTTTTGGGATTATTTTATTTTTAGGGATTATTGATTTAATAAAATATGAATTAAATCTAATTACATAAGAATCGATATGGTAAATTATTATAAATATAGAGATGCTAAGAACTCAAGTAATGAAAAACTATAAGTAAATAGGAGAGATAAAGTACTTAGTTGATTCCTGTACAATCTAAAATTTATCTCGAGTAGTGTAAGGTGTTGGAAATGGATGCAAACAATGTTGTAACTACTCTCTATAAAATAAGGAATTTGAGAATAATACTAGACATAGGTGCACTGGTGATGGACAAGGGTGCTCTAGGCGTTGATGACTGATCTCAGGCATCGGTGAGTACACATAATCTTAGAATCTTCTTTCTTTTGTGTCACTAGGGTTTCATTGTCACTTCCTATTAATCACCTGATATTCAATCCTTGATCATTGAGGGTACCTGTAACCTAAAAAAAAACCCTAGCTACCCACATAAGCTCACAAACACATCAAATTGGAATGAAATATGCAAAATGTGAAGTCATACTAACCTCGGTGGTCACCCGATGAGTGAACTTATGACTAAGTGTTACACTACATTCTAGAATCCATGTAGTTCTTTGTGTTTATGTGTGTAATAATGTCCTTAGGCTGACCTCGTGCCAATGATGCCAAGATAGTGGGTTATGGCTAGATAAGATGCAAATGTGTGATACGAAATTGAAAACTTCCCTTTCCTATGTAGTGTATGCAGCCCAAAAATGTAGTCCCTTGTAATGGTAGTGATAGTATGTAGATGAGATTTCCCCTTAGAATTGTCGTGCAAGAATAATAATGTGTATGTCATGTATATATGGATCTCTTGTTTGAATTTTGAAACTAGTGACACAAAAGATTCACTATGAGATTGGGATAAGGATTAGAAAATAAAAGGATTACCAAAAATGTCAAAATAAGTGAAAAGAACAAAGATGACAGGAGCCCATAATGGATAGGAGCTCCTAATCATTAGTTCCACAATGGGCGCTAGTGTCTAAGGATAAATGATAACAGATGTGAAAAGACAAAAAAATAGGTATCCTATGATATGACCCAAAGTGGGTACATAAATGAAAAATATGAGAGAGAAAGACAATAAAAACAATCAAAACAAGCAGATGGACAAAGGATTATGTCACTAGTGAATAATTTTCTTACTTAAGATCCATGAATATAACAACATACTTAATGACATAGTAAAATAGTAGTATGTGCATGATTTTGTGTCTACATTTTCCCCCTTTATGCTATTTGAATGAAATTCAAGTAGTGTAAAGGAAGTAAGGAACATACCTGTATAGAGTTTGGAGAAGCCATGTTACAAAGTATGTGTAGAGTGTAGAAACTTGTAGTGTGGTGAACCATGGATCAACGTTTTGACCCATGTGGCATAAGTGGAGATAGCAAACCATCATAAGGAGAACTTGGAGAAATAGTTGAAATGATTTGGAGACTTTGGATATTTTAAATTGTTGTAAAAGGAGATTGAAGAGGTAGGGAGTGATCAATTCCCAACCTGATTTTTTTTATAAATGGGAGGATTTATGTCCTACCGCCAGAGGAAGAGTGTTAGGGGAGAGAGGTCTAGTTTTAATCTCCATCCATGACTACATCCCCAAAATTTCCAACTGCTACAAATGGATAGAGACCAAATTTAGTTTTGTGTTTACTCTATTTTGTTCTGTGTCAGTGTTGTACCTGATTGAAAAACCCATATAGTAGTAGTATAGGAAAGACAATGTCGTCTCATTTCCCCCACTCCTATAGTAACGAGTGTTTTGTTTTGCATAGTGTTAGATGGCTTCTAAGTTAGGTCATTTGAAAGAGATAGAAATGTAAATTAATTCCCATGTTAGGTCATATGGGAGTGATAGTAATTTATGATGTAGCTCCCAAGTTACATCATCCTGAGAGATAGTAAAGTATGATTATTGTACCAATTGATTTATTTGATTTGAATGATAGAAGATTTATTTGATATTGTGTACTTAGTAAATTACTCATGGAGAGGTTTTTGTGTTTTTCCCCTAAATTAGGTCATTTGGGGTAATAGATTTGGAGTAGTAGAAAGTATTTGAATGTCGTATAGAATGATTGTACCTTTGTTTGAATGAGATCAAAGCAAGTTGTAATAGTAATATGTTAGGAGTTTCGATTGATCATATTGTATCTTGAGAGGGATTATAAGATGATCCTAATTATATGCCCCTTTTTCCAAAAGGGTGATGGTGGAGAAATGAGCACTCGGCCGAAAGTAAAGTGCATAAGATGTTTGTAATAGTCAATGAGAAATAATATGAGATAGTATTTCCAAAGTATGAGTAGATATTAATTGGTACATGTGTCAAAGTTGAATATGAGATATTGAAATTTTTATGGTATAATGCTAGAGAAAATTATGATCCATATGGCACAAATGGTAAGACAAATGGAGTTATGAAGCTCAATATATGTGAAAAACTATGCAACATGTATTAGTTGTAAAAGTGGCCGCAAATAGTAACTATAGTATATAAAAAATTGGAATTAATATATATAGTAATAGTGAAAAGTGAATAGTATTTTCATTTGTATCGAGATCGAGTGAGATTTGGAGCTCTGAGATGTGAGGATGCCATGTGTTAGAGCAGCGAGTTTGAATAGATTTGAGAGAGTAATGGCATTCATGGCTTCATAGATGATCGATGAGTTAGTAAGTGTGATTATTTTTGGAAATTTTTTTCAAATATGTTTGTTTTCGTCAATTTTAGTAAAATTTCTTTTGTGTATTTTTCAACATTTTTGACACAGGCGGAAGTGGCTAGGACATTTTACCCCCGAGGACACTAGCATCCAGTTGTAGGCACTAGTGACTTGCTTTTTGGGTGCCTGTGACTTGCTACTATGCTTTGGTGTCCCGAGTAGGGTTCAAGCACTATGTTGTGAAATGTTGATATTTTGAATAGTTTGATGCTATGATAAGTGATTTTTGCAGTATGTATGGTGTACTAATGGAATAATTTTATTACTTTTGGTGTTATGTAGAGGGATATACACTCGAGAGAGTTTCGACAGGCCACCATTTAAGTACTTTTCTTACTTTAGGGTTGTCTAATGTAGAGTTGGATATATTAGACCATGTTAGCTTGCAAAAATTGTTAGATTAGGGGAGGTACCCCATAATATGCCTATGTTGACTACTTTGTGTGATAGATGGTGTGTAGATACATGTACATTCTTATTGCCTACGATGAGATGACAAAGTGACCCTAAAGGATGTGTACTTATATTGCAGCTTCCTATCAGTAGGAAAGATAGTAAAGGTCATGACTTTAGTGGATGCCTCTAGTAAGATGAGGGAAGCGAGGTGGTATTTCATGGATAGACGAGTACATGTGAGACTCATATCAGATTAGATGCGATATTGAGATCTAGTGTTCCGTGGTTGAGGAAATTTATTTCATTGATTCTAGCTTTATCGGTTGCATTATAGGGTGGAGGTGTTGGGATATTTTACAAGATGCATGACATCTTCCATAGGATAGAGGATCATGGGACTAGGTATACATGAGTGTGGTGTGTATTGGCCCACATGTATAGAAATTTGTATATATTCACTCAAGAGGATCATGGGGGTGGACTAGGAACTATGACTATGTTTCCTGTATGGAAATATGAGCATATTGTGATATTGAGGCCACTTCATGGGCCATGGGCTGATTGGGGTAGACCCAAGATATTTGCAGTGAGATGGGTAGGTAACCATAGCAAGAGGATGGATATGAACACCTATAGGTCAATGCTAGATCGATGGGCTGCTGGGGCTATTATATGGAGACCATATAAGACTATATCTCGTTAGTCTGGAGGATGGTGTAGAGTCATATATATTTTCTACACCATGTGGTTAGAGGATCACTTCACAAGGATGAAAAAGTTGTTCCGGAGTCGTTTTTCCCTTGATGTTCCCTGAGCCATATATATAGTTGAGATCTACTAGAGTGATGAGATGGGAAGGGGTGCACATATGCCTCCATAGAGCACAACTAGTGCATTTTAGTCCATATGAGGGAGATGTAGCTATAAAGCCTATACTAGGTTGATGGCGGTGGGTACACCTGCATACAATGAGTGGTGGGTGACACATCGAATGGATGTTGTTATTTCCTATAGTAGTGTATGAAGTGGTAGACTAATTGTTAGAGGAGTAGAGGGCATGCACTTGCCCTCGATGTAGATGGTGTAGTAGAAAAATGAGCCAAACGTAATTATTATTCATTGTTATTTTTAGATGTTTTTGTGGACTAGATATGGAGAAGTTGTTTAGTAACTAATGGTTTTTTTAATTTTAGGTGATGCCTATTAGTAATTGATTATAGATTCGCCGATACGTAGGTTGATGTAGAACATGCCTCCAGATGTGCTCGTGGGAGGTGGTATGCTAGAGATAGTTGATGTTATTATGGGAGAGCATGACCATTTGTTTGATCCAGTGGCTATAGAATAAGCCACATGTACCATATTATTGAGTGAGAGTGATGAGGCTCGTGTAGAGACAGAGTGAGCTAAATAGGTCATAGGAGGAGGAGCCCTAACTTAAGATGTTTTTGCTAAATATGTTGAGCTACATGGCCTATTTGTAGAGAAGGCAGGCTGAGATCGATGTATTATGACATCAGCTTAGAGAGATATAAAGGCCATAATCAAGTGGTGTAGAGTGAACAACTGAAGCATCTAGTTCTATATCTTCAATGATTATATATAGTGATAACTAGGATGGTGTATTATGTATCATATATGTTGTATTGAGGCATGTGGCTTGCCCCCATAGATTTAACTTTTAAAACTTATGATTTTTATGAGATATGTATATATATGTGGGTATTAATATCATATGTGTATTAGTATATAATGTGATGATTGTTGTTTGCACTTTGGGTTGATATGTATTGTTGAAATGGTTGTGTTGATTAGAAATGCATAATGATATGAAAATAAATAGATAAGTAATGGTTAGAATGTCATTTGTGTTTGAATGAGAATAAAGGGAATATTGTGTGATGAATATAAATAGATGTATGTGATGTAATAAAATATATAATGTGAATGATAAATGAAGATAATATAAGAGAAAAAATAACAATGCATTGGAATCGATATGATGAGAGAATGTAAAATAATAGTTGTAATAGCGTATGATGAGAATGAAGGGGGAGAAGAGTGATTTCCCCCAGTGTGATAATGAGGTTCATTTATAAATGCCCCCTCAGTAGTCAAGAATGAACCATAGAACAAGATTTCATCATCAGGAAATGGGTTTTTCACGTGCAAGGAGATGTTATAAAAGATATGTCATTAAGCACAAAGCATGAGTTGTGAAAGGAGAGGTTCATTGATGTAGTATTCCCTCAACAATCAAGTGTGAACCATAGCACAAGAGTGCATCATAGGGTAATGAAATGGAAATTGGATGTCATCTACAAGAGATTAAGATGTCTGCAAGCAAGAAATAAATGGAGGATGTGAAGCAGAAATGGCGTGAGAATAAGTTCCAAATTGGATAACCAAGAATGGAAGGTGTGGTGGGAGGAAGTGTGAAAGTAAGGGGCTTAAGAATCTAATGAGGTACTATAAAAATTTGTGAAGAATGAGAGGATACAACTATAGATGGATTAGATGGAGAACACAGATGGATAATGACCTTAAGAGGTGGGTGGATGACTACTTTAGATGGAGGTGAAGGAGAAAAGTGAACAATGATGGAAGAGTGCCAATGCCGAATAGGATAAAGAGAGCACTCACGAGAGTGAGAGTGAAACACAATGACACCTTTGTCTTCTAATTGTTGTAAGTAATCATGGAGAACATAGAATTCATTATCACAATGGCCATTAATGTGGTGGAAATTGCAAAATGGATGGTCACGCTAGCGCTAAACTATGAGGTGGATGATGTTGAGTAGAAGGTAGACAGATGAGCCACTTATCAAGTAAGGTTCAAAAACATCATGTGGCTTTACATTATGTGATAATTGTAATGGTTCACAAGTAGGAGATGAAGAAGACTTAAGTGATTGCTTTGACGTGGTGGAGGGAAGGAAGATGTTTGCGTGGAGGCGAGAGATGGGGATCTTGAAGGGAGATGAATAGATGGAAGAGGAGAAGAATTAGTAGATGATGAAGTAGTAGAAGAAGTAGAAGGGGTGATATAATATGTGCAGAAATTAAATATTGTTCTAAATCAATGAATTTGTAACATAAGAGAGTAAAAGATTCACATGTATCATATAATAATTTTTATTTCAATGCAGGAATTAAGCCACGACAAAAGATAAATTACTTTTCTAAATCAATGGGCTGAAATAATAACTGATGCATACAAGAATTGAAGCATAAAATGTAATCTATAATTGGTTCTTTCTTTCCTTGATGCAAAGAAGGAAAACATTCATATTCGACTTAAGGACCATTATTAGAAATAAATTGTCTAAGAAAAACATCCTCCATGTCATAATAAACACTAATGGATCCATAAGGAAAATGAGTATACCATTAGATACCATGATCCAAAAGGATATGAAAAATGATTTAAGTAACAAAAGATCATTTGAATAAGTAGACACGGCTGCATGATAATGCTTGAGGTGTGAATAAGGATTTCAGGTGCCATCAAACATGAGAAGTTAGGCATGATGGAGTCCTTTGGGAAAGTGGAATTGTGAATATTTTTAGGAATAGGATTTTCATGTAAAGAATTATTGGAAATGGAAGATTAATATGATTTTATTTCAAGGGTGAGTGTTTGAACTTGAGATTTCAAAGTTTTAATAACATGCATGAGGGTGTTTCACCAATATTGTAGTAGAGATGAAACATATAAGAAGGTAACAGGTGTAGGAGGAATACATGTGTTATATAGATGGTAGAAGGTGTTGCACACGTTGTATAATTTTGATCCTGAATTAATTATGTGAGCTTCCTTTGGGTACGAGGAATGACCTATATAAGAATCACAACAAGACAAAAAAATAGTATTAAATAACAAGAGTCAGAGGATTGCCTAGCGGTGGCTAGATCTAGGAAGTATGATACTTCCTATAGGGTTGTCAATCCTCTATTTAATACAAATCAATGCGGGAATAAATAATAAACAAGTGCATCCTACTTTGTAGTTATAAGATTTGGGATTCTCTAACAACATACAATAAAATATTTACTAAAAGGTAAAACTAGGCTTAGATCCGAATGGTGGTGAGTAGGTTGTCGGTGAGGCGGAGGCTGCAGGGTGAAGTCTTGGTGGAGTTAGGAAGGGTTTTGGGTTGTTTTAAAGAGGTGGTGAGCTCACTATCTTAGGGAAATTTAATGAGACACGGGGAATGATGTTGGCTAGGTGACCGACACTGCTTGGTATAGAGAGTGACCGACGCCCGATTGGGTGACCGATGTCGGTAGGGGAAATAGGTGGGAGACTATTAAAAATAGGTTTTGAACCTCTTTGTGATTACACAGAGAGTAAGGGTGGTGTTGATAAGGTCGTGATATTGTTAAGAAGACTCAGGTATGTTGAAAAGGAGGTTGGAAAGGGTGTAAAGGATTGGGATGGTTGAATAGTGGGTTGGTGGGAAAAGGTGATATACAAGTTATGGGAGGAATGAAACACAGAAATAAACAAGATATCTACAATTTAATAAGCACAAATGATAAAATCACAATACTTACTTGGTATTTTGTAGATCCTGTGAGTGGAGATGGTTGGTGGTTGATCGTAGAGGAGATATATGGGTCTAGTGCCGCGGAAGTGAAGCCTATGTGCTTCTTGTGAGTATTCCAATGCTCTGGAAGGAGAACCTATCTTCTTGTCTTGCACCGTGGTTTTGTGTTCGGCATCGGGATGCAGAAGAGCTTGAATATTCAATCTTGAATGCAAGAGGGCTCTAATAAATGAATGACCAACTCGTGTGAAGAGTTGGGAAAGTGCATATAATGTGACCGATGGCGGTTAGGTAGCCAATGTTAGCCGAGGAAAACCAACATCTATTAGGGTGAATAGGTCAAGGTTTCCAAAAATAGCTTGATATTTTCTATTTTTGGCATGATTGATATTTTAAATTTGGGTCTTAAGTGATAAACTATGCCTAGATAAGTAGAATATTTGTTGGAGGAGTTATGGGAGTTAATTTCTAGGGATAGACTAAGTCTTATTTAATTAATAGGTGAGGAATGGGTCTTGGGTGAGTTGGATAGGTGAGGTGGAGGGGTGAGGTAGATAAATTAATTTAATTAAAGTAATTAAACTAATAATGATGTGAGGATGAGAATTAATTTAATTAGGGATAATTAAATTAATGTTAATGTATAGAAAGGGGTCATGGTTAGATATATGTGTCAAATTGTTGGATTGAAAGGGGTTAGGGGGATGTGACCCAATTTTGGGTGTCTCTGAGAGGGATAAAATATCGTGTGAAAGAATGGTTGGTGAAGTAAGAGGAATATTGAGAGGTTGGATCTTTCCATTGTGAGTGATCATGGGAATGTGAGAAGGATGAGTGGATGTGGAAGGAGGAGGAGGTGGAAGAGAGGAAGAGAAGAACATGGAGGCTCTATGGGAATGCTAGATGTAGACTCAAGAAACACAATAAGAGGTGTACTAGTGGTAGGAGTAGAATCATCATGAATAACAATGTCAAAGTAGAATAAGGATGAGTAGTAAATTCAAATTCAACATTATTAAGAGAAGTAACATCATCACTAACATGTTCATGATTAGAAGTATAATATACATCACTATCAGTCATATTTTCACAAGAAAGTATCTCATCAAGACTATCATCAACATAGAAAGAAGTAGTAGGAGTACTAATATCAGATTTATCATTACATTCATTAGAAGCATTTTCAAAAGGAGGAAGAGTAGGAGATATAAATTTGCATTCATTTTGACTACTAAGAGAAACAACATCATGCACATTTACATTTTCAACATTAGAAGTAGCATTATTGGTATCCATATTGTCACATGAAAAACAATGATCAAACACATAATATTTAGTATGGGCTATAAGAGGGGGAGAATAAGATGCAAAAAATGAGTGAAGATAGAAGATGAGGGAGGACATGAAGCAAATATTTTTTCAGGGGAGACTATGTAAATGTTAGGGTTTCATGGCCAATAGGAAGGGTGTCTTGGAAAGTAAGAAGTTTTTGAATAATGGAAGAATCACATTAAGGATTACAATAGAGGTCATGAAATTCAGATTCTGCAGTAGTATCATTAGAAAAGGGTTGCAAGCATGTGTCGAGTATATTATGCTTGGGAGATGAGAACTTCTTCTTAGCCATGAGGGTTTTGGGATCCTAGGGCAAGAAGTTCGAAGAAGAGCGGGTTCACCAAATGATTTAATAAAAATGAATTAAATCTAATTGCAGAGTAAATGATATGGTAAAATACAATAAATATACAGATGTCAAGTACTCAAGAAATGCAAGAACTATAAGCAAATAGGAGAGATAAAGTACTTAGTTGATTTCTATACAATCTAGAATTGATCTAAGTAGTGTAAGGTGTTGACAAAGTGCAAACAATGTCATAACTACTCTTTGTAAAACCGGGAATCTAATAATAATGTCATACATAGGTGCCTAGGTGTTTGGTGACTGTTTCTTGGGCACCGATGATGACTACATAGAAGCTCAAAATCTACTTTTTAATGTGTCGTTAGGATTTCACTATCACTTCTTGTTAGTCACTTGATATTCACTCCTTGATCACCGAGGGTACCTCGTAACTTTTACAAAAAAACCCGGGTAGGTACTTGTACTGAGCTCATAAACACATCAAATTGGGATGAAATATGCAAAATGTGAAGTCAAACTGACCTCGGTGGTCACCCAATGAGTGAACTTATGACCAAGCACTGCACTACATTATAGAATCCATGTAGTTCTTTTTACTTGTGTGTGTAATAGTTTCATTAGGTTTCCGTCCCACTAATGACACTAAGATAGTGGGCTATGGCTAGATAAGATGAAAATGTGTGATATGGAATTGAGCACTTCCCCTTCCTATGTAGTGTATGCAACCCAAAAATGTAGTCCCTTGTAATGGTAGTGATAGTATGTAGATAAGATTGCCCCTTAGAATTTTTAGTCGAATAATAGTGTGTATGTTGTGTATATATATGGATATCTTGTTTGAATTTTGACATTACTGATAAAAAAGGTTGACTATGAGCTCGGAATAAGGGTTAGAAAACTAGAAAGGCCAACCACAAATGTCAAAATAAGTGAAAAGAACAAAGAGGACATGAGCGCCCATAATGAGCAGGATCGCCTAGGTACCAATTTCTAGAATGGGTGTTAGTGTCTAGAATGGGCGTTAGTGTCCTAGGGATAAATGACGACAGATGTGAAAATACAGACATATAATGATCCCTATGACCTGACTAGAAGTGGGTATATAAATGAAAAATGTGAGAGAGAACGACAATAGAAACAATCAAAATAAGCAGGAATAGACAAAGGATTATGTCACCATTGAATACTTTTCTTACTTAATATCCATGCATATAAAAACATACTTGATGGCATAGTAAAATAGTAGTATGTGTGTGATTTTGTGTCTACAATTATTTTTGTTTTATAATTTTTAGTATTTTTAGTTTATGATACCTTACACGTAAGGTGTGTTTTTGATGTCTACATTTTACCCTTTTTGGATATGTATTACAACATACATGATGAAAAATAAAAAATGAAGCGAGACGGGGTTCATCCAACCATATGAAAATGATTTCCACACACCCAAGATTAGATGGTTGAATGGATAGACAAGAACCTAGAAATGTAGTTGATGGACCAATTTATCCAAAGTCTATGAATGGATCAATAGGTTGATTTTTCAAGGCAAAGACTATTTATTTAATAAAACTGATTGAATGATAGATTGGATGCCATAATAGTGGCAGAAGGGTTTGGTGTATTATCCCCCTCAGTGACAAAATTTTGGATGCCCTAGGCTACTCGAGTGGGACTAAAAATGGAAATTGATAAATATGTGGAAACTTAGTGATGGTGTTGAGAAATGAGAGGCAATGAGGAATAAAATGAAGTGAAGATGATTTATGATTGTGGGGCCATAGATGGGAGAGAATAAGGAACACAAGTGAAATTAAGAACGCATGAGGTATAACATGCATTGGGGTGAAGGATTTTGATATGGATGGAGTGAAAATCGACTTCAAATATCCTTTAAATGAAGCTAATGGTAATCCAATCTTGCCCATAATAAATAGCAACTAAAAACTAGTATTGTTCATAAGTGAGATTGATGCAAAAACATGCACTAAATAACTTCACATAATGAATAAAAACTTTATGTTCTATATAATTAAATACCTAAAATTAAAATCAGATATAATCTCAATGCAAAAATCATATCCACTTGGGAAAACTCACTCCATTATTGTATATTCAATAATTCCTAGAGATATGAACTAATTGGATTCCAAATGTGAGCATAATCAAACTTTATATTGCAAAAAAATAAGTTACCAGATTTAAGTGTCTATAGAACCTAATAATGATTATATGAGTATGTGCTTTAGGATTCAATTGGCCCCCAATTACATCACGAAATCTATGAATTTTTTGATTTGTTAAACTAGATAAACATTTTGGCTAATTTGAGCCTCATAAGTAAGTTTTAATTATTCAATGCGATTCTTCCCTAAATTGGTCCTAACCACATCACACATCACACAATTAGTCTATTGCCTCAACTAGATAAGAAATTTGAGAACATTTGGGCTACACAAACCTAATTACAAATATACAATTTGATTTAACACTCAATATGACCTAATTACATCACTTGTTGAACTAATAGTTCAACTAGAGAGGTAATTTGGGCCAATTGAGAACCATAAACCTTATTATGACTACACAATGTGATTTGGGGTTCAAATGGCCCCAATTTCATCACTGGTTCTTAAAATTAGTCAATTGATTTAACGAGAGAATTGATTTAGGAAATTTTGAGGTGCATGAAATTAATTCCAACTATATGATATTATTTTGGGTTTAATCAGCCCTAATTGCATAATGCATTTCACTATTAGTTGATTGGTTCAACCAATGAGTCAATTTGGGATAATTTGAGCTTTGTGAACCTAATTATGACTTTATGATATTGTTTGGGGTGTAATCCAATTACATCACTCATTCAACCAATTAGGATTAAACAATGAGATTTGGTGCTTGATAAAACCTAATTACATAATTGGTTGCAAAATTAATTAATTACTTTAATTAAGCTAATTGGAACCTCACACACCTAAAAAAAATATATGATGTGATTTGGGATTAGTTGGCTCCAATTACATCCTAATTGAATGAATTACTCAATTCATTCAAGAAGAGTATGCAATTTGGGCCAATTTGAGCCCTATGAGACTAATTATAACTATATTATATGATTTTAGAATTAAATATCCCCAACTACATCACATATTAAACTAATTGGGATTATAAGTTGTGATTTAGGTCTTAATAGGCCCTAATTGCATCATTGGTTTAACCAATTAGTCAATTAGTTCAATCAAAGAGGTAATATATGAAAATTAAATCTTCGCAAACTAAATTGAAAGTATATGATGTGATTAGGGCTTTAATTAGATTCATTTTCACCACTAAATGAATCAAATACTTGACTCATTCAAATCTAATTTTGAAAAATCTAAAAGTCCTACAAATGTCAACAACCAATCTCAAGGCCCCAAAACCTATAGAACTACTAAGTGATTTCCCAAAATATACATTAATTGCAAAATTTACACGGGCTATAAGATTTAGGTTTAATCCAAAATATTAAACAAACACTAATCACTGACTAGATTATATTTTGAAAAACTATCTTCTAAACTGTAACTCATAGAGGTATGAGACCCATTCTATAGGGTACATAGCGGCCCTAATTTCTTATATTTACTAAAATAAATTTTAAGTATAAAAAATAATAAAGTATCAAGAATAATAAATAGAAACTTATACTTGCAATGTAAAACAAACTAGATTTGATACTCAAATATTCAATTTGATAACCAATTACTACCATTTATTCTTTTGCTTCCGGTAGATCAAAGTGAAATCTCTCACATTTTTCTAGAAACAAGATGAATTATTTTATAAAATTTAAATCTTAACACCACAAATTCCATCCTAAAAACCATACCTACACTATAATTCAAATATATCAATCAGTACTTGAATTATTAGATAATTATTGTCAAGAGAACATCATTGTTCATATCTATCTATTACAAAACCCTATGTGAAACTTTCTCTTCATACAAATTCTCAATGGCCATTGAAAAATGAAAATGCAATAACCAAAAGATAAAAGCACCACAATATTATATTTACATAAATTGGACCAATCAAATTTTATCTATGATAATAATATAAGCTTTTGAGTCCATCTCAACTATTTTTTTTTTTGTGGAGAGAGTGGAAAACTATGTAACAAATTACTTTGATCCGGAGAGACATTTTTCCATTATATAGAAACATATTTTCATTTGGGTTTATAAGGAATTACTACTTGATCATCGAGCTACTAATGCCAAGTCCATATTTTCATCCCATTTATATGGAAATATGTCTAGAAATCACTTCTTTTTCTTTCACTGATATTTTTTTATGTCTTGGTGTTTTTAACCACCTACATTTGCTTAATTTTCATTGTGTGAGATAATAACTTCATACTTTTTGCCCTCCTCTTTGTTGGGCCCCAATGACTAATAAATTAACCGGGTAGTTTTCACAGTTATGCATGCTTTCACTCTTGTACATGGGGTGAGATTCAATCATATTACTGCATATTTTAAACTATTTGATCTTACCCATATGAAAATATGGTATTTTTATTAGAATGAAGAACTAATATTCATCATATTCGCTTCATTTTTCATGTTTTATCCTAATTCTAAAAAGAGTGAAATTAAATATCATATTCCAACGGAACACACATACAAATATCGATAACACACATAAAGCTATAAGAATTTTATAGCTAATGTATTTAGCATAGAGTCTCAGGTGACCACCTAAAAAGAATAATTATTATTTGATCCATATCTTGCTATAAGAAGTCCAAGTAGAGCAATACATGAAATGATGATCCTAGAAAATATATATACTAAGATCAAGCAAACAATGTGGTGGCCAAAGGGAATTAATAAATAGCTTGAAAAAATAAGTATGACCACTTTATCACACTAGTTTAATACTAAATAACCAAATATCTCCCTAGGTGGAAGAATCTCTTTCGTAAGTAGTTTGATCCTACATGTCAAATATTGAATAATTCACAAAGGACCAACATATTCAAGTCCAATACATTGTATTCTCGCTAATTTTTTTCTTCCAAGCCATACATTAACTAATAAATGTGTCGTAATTCCTAATAAAAGAGTAATTATGTCAATTAGAATCAATATAAGACCAGATATTTCTTATAGAAATTCCAATCGAATGAATTACTAAATTGATAGTTTATTCCTTGATATCCTCTATATTAATCTCCATTTTAACGATTAACCTCTCCCATAATGATATGTATACTACCCAAAGTCATCGTGATCTTATTTTCCATCTCCAAGGGAAAATACTATCATCTTCTATTGAAAAAATCCCTAATTCTCCCTTGAGAGCTTATACTCTCACATAATGTTCTTTTTTAATAACTCAAATGTAGGGGAAGGTTTTTACTAATAAATTGAGATTCAAAATTGTTTTATTGTACATATTTTCCCTTATTTAGATGTCAAACCTATGAATTCTCATATGGCCTTCCTGGAATTACTTTTAGGTTTATCTAATTATTCTTATAGATTCTTTCATTTCCCTAATTTAAAACAAGTAACGAGCTAATAAATCTCCTTTTTCCATTGGATTTCCAAATCCAATTAATCATAACATTAAGAATTATCCACTTTAGGAAGTTGTGATTAAATTCTAGAACCTCGTAGCATGGGTCCTTATAAACTCCAATATTTTTCTTCTTCTCTACCAATAATGCTTACTCCCTCAACTCATTTCAAAAATATAGGATTGTGTGTAAATAGGCCTTTCATATTCTTTCACTTTTGGGAAGAAGTAATAGAAAAAACATAAGCATTTATATATCTAATCGTAGGGTAAATCCACATATATTCCTCCATGCGGAAATAATTATGCATCATTCACATGCCTATGATAACTTTAAATAAATCATATATCATTTCCCCCTCTTAAAATATAAAATAAAGGAGTGTACATGCCAATATCAACCATGGAAGGTCCAAGCCATAACAGATGAGAAGCTATATGACTCTATTCTAGCATAATCACCTTGTTATGGCTAGTTTGGTGACTACTGAACCTACCAAACGAAAACACAATCACAATTTTTAGAACCACGTATGTTTTTTTCTAAAATTATATTTTTGGCCTCCCATCTCCATGCACTTACCCAATTATTTCAAGACATCAATGGATAAAATCTCTCATTCCATTATCTATAAGGCTAAAACCCATGCCTTCGTATTAGTATCTATGATTCGTGAGGACCTAGATAATGTAAAGTGTCATAATTAATATGCCTATGGTGAAGTGGGATGTGTTAAATAAACTTGTAATCAAGGTAATTAAATCGACCTAATAATGGTCTCATTTCAATGTTGATGTTGTTCCGACCAGACTAATATTGCAATCTATTTAAAATCACTATTTCTATTGGGTTGATGTTAGTGTTTTTTTCCATATGACATAATTATTAAGAATTTTAATCATGTCATTTCTAGAGGGATATGTGTAGAAATTTGTAGGTTGTTTATTCTTAGTTTTTTTGGGCATGTATCCTTATTTTACGTTGGCTATTTGGCTTACAACTTGATACTTAAACTCGTATGACTTGGCATATCCTTTGTTGATCTTTCACGAATGATTGTGATAATTTATTGGTACTTATTTATTGTTATGTGGGGTAAGGGATCCTTGATAAAAACTTTAATCTAAATAAAGTCTTGGTAACTATTGTTATTAGTTTTGCCTATTAAAAAGTAAACAATTGCTTTGAAGAAATTATTAAGCATAATCAACCAAAAAAGAAATCAAATAATCAATTAAAATATTAAATTAGAAATGTTTTTATTTAATATAAATGTGTGTGTGTTAAAAATGTTATTTAAATGAATGAATAATAATACTTTTTCAAATTAATTTAGAATTATAATTTTGATATTAAAAATTAAAATTTATAATTTGATGGATTTTTTTCTATTTTTTATAATATTGGTATAAAAAAGTTTTAAGTTTAATCATATTTAAAAAGGAGATATAATAAATCACAAAAAAGTAAGTACATTCTTCTAATATAAAAATTAATTTATAATTTGAAAAAGACATTTGACTTTATCAAATAAATAATAAAATTATTTAGAAAATACATTTAACTTTAAATTTATTAGGCTTGTTAGATATTAGAAAATATAATCAACTCCAAAGGAAAAATGAAAAAGAAAAACGGAGATGTGTGTTAAAATATAATAATTTATATATAAAATACGAAACCTTATTTGTGCAACGCTCTACCTACCCAGCTTCTATTTCATGGTAAGCCATGCGACCTCATGTGAATGGAATCTTGGACAATGTTGAAAAAGTCATTGTTGAACAATGACCAAATGTTATTCAGTTTGTTTTCAATACGTCCAAATTCGTGGGTGACCATGAAATGAAAAGGGTGCCTTTGCTTCCACTTTATAAGAGTCCTCTACAATAAGGACACATCATTCTTCTCATCTTTACTCCAGGGAATCCCTATTTGCATCAAGATTTATTTCTCAGAGCTTCAGACCCCAAAGGATTTTATCTGTATCTATGTGTTTCTAGTAAAGATCTGGCAATGGGCAACTGTTTACAATACAGAGTTTGTGAAGAAACAGGAGATGATGTGTTAACAGTGATGGGGATGGATGGAAAGATGATGGAAAACACTCCTCCTCCTCTTCGTAATCAGATAACCTCAGATAATGGCAGTCATGGTGTTGATCATCGCCTTTTTCAGAAGGATAGTGTTGATAATCGAGGCAGTGTGACAGTAGAGAAGGATGTGGTTATCAGGCTCAAAATTATGGTGTCAAAACAACAGTTGAAAGCTTTGCTTTCAGATGGTTTTGTGGAGGAGAAAATAGTGGAACTTGTTCTGGCGAAGCAGCTTCAGTCGACCCAGCAGGGTAGCAGATGGAGACCAAATTTAGAAAGAATAGCAGAGGTTAACTGAGAAATATTATTCCATGAGCAGAGCTGCAATGGCGGGTTTGGGCACACTGGATGTCCATCAAGTTCTGTACTGTACTATGTTTAAATTCTGTACATATCATATATAATAAGACCAACGTCTTGTTTTGGTTCTCTTTAGTTCAACTTGTGTTCCACCTTATATATATATATATTTTACTCTCTCCTCTGTTTTTTTGGGAAGTTTTTGTGGGTTTTTTAAATGAAGACTCTGCAGAAAGAATGAGCGTAATGAGCGTAAATCACCGGTGTGTTCCAGTTGATTTTCCACGAATTAACACTCAATTTTGTGCGTGAAACAACCCACCAGATAAATATTGACAGTGGATAAACTTTTTGTGAAGAAAGGCATCAACATAATATAGTTTTTATTTGGCTGGTGATTTTGGTTCTTGCTTAATTGAGTGCTTTTAAGTGTGGTGAAAATGTGTTACATTTTTTCCTTCAATGCATATGATTTAGGAGGAGGATTGCAAGTTTTCCACTGGATGAAGAGCACACAGTTTGTTTATAAATTGGCAATAATATGTTTTTGCTAATTAATAAATGTTTTTTTAATAGCATTTCCATAATTCTTTGTTAGTTATTATTGAGCTATCACTCTATATGACCATGAGATAAAGCAGAGTGATATTATCACCATGTAATAACTTGCTATAAACAAACATATGAATAAAATTGTTGGTTTGATATTTGTTGTGGAACATGCATAATACTTTGAGCGTAAATCATCGGTGTGTCGATATTGACCATTCCTCTTTTAACATACTAATGCATGTGAAAGTGTATAACAGTCCATTCTTTATACCTGACCATTGAAAAAAGTCCAACATACCAACTAGATAAAGCATTCCTACTTAATATGTTTATGCTTAGCCTACTTTAGTGAGCCATTGGCTGTACTCTATCCAAAATACATTGTCAAACCACGATGGAACCCTCATAACATCACCATAATATTTATGCATGGAACATACATACCCATCATCACATCGAAAGGTTCCAACATGATGACTCTATGCCGCCACGACATGCCACACAAAAATTATAAATGCTAACATATATGTTTCGTAGCTAGAAATATGGGGCACGATGTTTCATAATTTTTTGAGACATGTTTAACCCAAAAAAACTATTGTTTCACCTATTCCTTTTGTGAACATTGTGTTGTCTTGCCCGCTTCGACAGTCATGCGAGGAATCCAAGAAAGTTATTGAACCAGTTTGGAAAGCCATCGCCATTGGATGGAGGAGGGAGGAATGAGTCACGCCATCAAACGCAGCGTAGGGATTTATTTCTCCCATGTTATTTCTACTAAAAATAGCTATTTTTTTCATGTTGTAGTTTTTACACGGAAAAAATAGAGCCCTACTAATGTACTTTTTTACCAGTCTCTCTTACCCAAAAACACCGATGGTGCATGTTTTACCTATGCTTTCAAAGGCAAAAATAGAAATACGGATGAGTCACACCATCACGCAAGGTAGGGATGAGAGCTTTGTTTCTCCCATGCTATTTCTACTATAAAAATAACTATTTTTTCATGTTGTATATTTTGCATGGAAAAAACATAGCCCTACTGGTGTAATTTTTAAAAATTATTTATGGAATTTGTTTGCAAGCATTCACATGACATCCAAAATCGGTTGAGCTCTCATTGCCTTGGCCTATTTCATGTTAGAAATGAGTAAAAATTGTCTATGTAAGAAAGAATATAAAGTGTCATGCTTAGGACATGTTCCATGTGAGTTTGTTTGAGGCATGTCCTCAAACTTTTACTTGCGAAGGTCTTTGTTTGTAGACACAAAATCACACACTTGGGTACATTTATAGGTCCTAAAAGCATACTAACATTCATATGATTCCTAAGCAAGAAAACTAGTGATTAACAACTATCTTTGGCCTCTTTTCTTTGTCTTTTGTTTTCTATTTGGTCTTACACACCCTACAACCCAGTCAATTTTACTGATTTATCTTTTATGGCTCCAGACACCGGCCCCAACCAGGACGGAAGCGCTCAGGCGCTCTTGTCCCCTCTAGGCGGCCCCCCTGGCCCTTTCTAACTTACTCACTCTTTTTGGGTCTCTTTCTATCTTTTGGGCATCTTTTCACTTATAAGTCAGCCTACCAGTTGTCAATTACAAAATTGAAACAAGAGAATCATATAAACACATACCAAACACTAAGCATTACTATCATCATCTAAGCTTGTATCCAAAAGTGATGCATGAGCATCATCTCCATCTTATAAATATAGTTTGTAGTCATGCAATTTTGGTTTGAAGGTGTGTTTATAGCTTTAGTAAGTCCTTGTGAGTCTTTAGGTGTTGTTAGTTTGTAGTTAGCCTTTTCAAAATTTGAATATTGCACTTTCCCTCCAAAAGTGCAAGTTTGAATCTTGGAGGCCTATTTTGGCTTGATAGTGTAATTTGGTTTGTTTTAGTGTTATAAGATGGAACTTTGGTGCTATCTCATGACTGAAATGGTCTTAGGAAGATTCAATAGGTTACAAGATGGTTTAAACTCATGGTCACATGCTCCCATGTAAAGGTGAAGCAAAATAGCTTGTTTAAGTGACCGAAAAGGTAGATGAAGGTTATTATTCAAAGATGGATAACTAAATGAAGGACTATAAATGCTAAGTTGTAACTTTTTTTTTGGCTCATTCCATTCAAATGAGAATCAAGGAGAAGTTTCAAGGGGAAGTTAGAAGATCTTTCTTGTTTACAGAAAACATGGTGTAACAGTTCAAAATCAGTGTCTATGAGCATTAGTGATCACTTAATTTGTTGTATTTCTTTTGTAGAAGCACATGAATGATAGGTTTGAGTACATTCTATTTTTTATTGTTTGTAAGATTGTATTTGCAATCTTAGAGAGTTTAATATCTTTGGTAATCAAGGAAATCAGAAAAATGTAAATTGTGTGAACCATGCAAGTTTAATGCCTTCAAGAGTAAAATAGTACAGGTGAAATGGGATATTGACATTGAAGATTGTTGTTACCTTTTTTATGGGTTTGAGTAGTAATTACTTCCTTGGATGAGAATATTTTGGCTTGAACAATTGATGAACCCATAACAGTGCTTTCTTTAGCAAAGACATGGCATGCAAGCGAGATATGAGTGAATTTTGGGAATAGACATGAAGTATTGTGAATTAAGATAGGTTTGATGGCATATTTAGGTCTTAATGGGATCATCACGGAGATGAGGAGAAAGAAAATATTTGGTTAGGAACCTTGAAAAGTGTAATACCCTATTTCTAAGCACTTATATGTGACAATGTCTTACACATGAAACGAGCCCACATAGAGAGGTAAAGGATTGTTTATGAGTTATTATGCATTTTGATAATTGATAAAGACAGTTACATTCCTTGAAAATATTTTTGAAGTGAATAAGGTGGAAGAAAAATGAAGGAAAATCAAACCCAATCTTTTGGGTTGTATTAGGATGAAACCCTCAAGCTAGGGTTACAAGACAAAAAGTTTGTTTTATTGAAAATAAACCAAAAAAATCCTTGAAATTTTGTGGAGATCTCTATGTTGAGGTCGTATAAGTATTTTTGTAGGAATTATATTGAATTATTCATCCTCCCTCATGTTATCTCTAATGTTTATGTGTAAGTGTAAGCCCGACTAGTGGAGAAGCAAGGCAATGTGAAGAAATATGCAAAAATTGATTGGAAAATGGTCTTGAGATACTAAAAAGATTAGTAGAGGTTAATGGATATTAGCGAACCCTAGGATTCATTAGGAAGTTGTTTGAGCTAGATGTTAGTTGTGATAGAATTATTAAGCAAGGCTACAAGGCCCAAGCAGGTATAGGAAAATAGTCTAAGCTTAATCTTGCTAGAATTTCGCTAGTTCTTGATGGAAAATAAGAACGAAAGAGATGGAATACAAGACTACAAGCGTGATTGAAAAGTTTATATGGCCATTAAAGATAGTGATGTGAATAATGATATTGGTGAGATGAATGGTAGAAGGTAATGAGAAATGATAAGGAATGGTGGGACAAGTGAAGGAAGACTTGAGATAGAGTTAAAGATTCTAGAGGTGTTATTTGTGTTTATAAATGAATAAATTGAATTCTTAAGGGATTAACAAAGGTTAGAAACCCAAATTTTCATCTTGAATCGATTGTGAGTATCATTGCGTGAGAATAAAGTCTAAGGCTAATCATCACTACAAAGTGAGTTATTGAGTTGAGATTGGAAAACATATGAATGGTTGGAGTGTTTTTGCATGAAGAGGAGTCTAGAAACATGTAAAGCTAAAGGAATAAACAATTCTAGTCCCTAACATTATAAAATTGTTAGTTTTAAAGAGTTCTTGACTTAGGAAAGGTCATAATTTATATATTGGAAAATGAAGTTATTGAGTTTTGTGATCATCCTTTACAAAAAAATGTCTTGGAATCAATTAGGCTCTGGATAAAAAGGCACCTAAAACACTTCAAAGAATCCATCTAGCATTTATTCAAGGGAAAAGGGATGCATCAACTCTACATACACAACATAGGAAGGGGAAGTTCATTTTATTCCATCCACACATTCTACTACATTACTATATTATAGATATAGCCCGCTATCAAGTGTAACTTGCACAAGGGAATCCTAGGGCACAATTTCTACACACACTCACTAGAACTACATGGATTATGAGATGTAGTGCAACGATCGGTTGTAAGTTCACTCTTGGGGTGACCTCGGGGTTAGTCTAACTCCCATTCTACATTTTCCTTTTTAGGTTTGATGTGGTTTGTGGGATTATGCAGGTGAAATCTTCTTTTGCAGGTTATAGGTACCCTCGATAATCATAGTGCAACTATTAGGTAATTAAAAGGAAATAAAAATGAAGACCTTGTAACACACCAAAAAGCATATCCTAAGCTTCGTAGTAGTTACAATGCCTAAAAGCGGTCTTGACACCCACGGACGCCCTTGACCTATCCCGGCACCCATGTTTGGACTCATTGCTTGCATCTCGAATATACTATGAGTAATAATGACACTCTTCCCAATATTTTCACCACTTTTCCTATTACATATTAGTTCCAGTTGAGAATACATCATCTAAGTCCCTTCATCTATCTCCCCATGTTTAGGGTTTCATATTTACATCTTAGTTTTCTTGTGTCATTTCTGTATTTTATCATTTATACATCATTTGGTTCAGTAGTGACTCTACAATATTATATTTAATTCAAATTAAATTAAATCATTTGGTGAACCCATCACTCAAACCCAACCTTGCTTGGGCATT
Source organism: Taxus wallichiana var. yunnanensis (assembly GCA_018340775.1). Lineage (NCBI taxonomy): Eukaryota > Viridiplantae > Streptophyta > Pinopsida > Cupressales > Taxaceae > Taxus > Taxus wallichiana. The sequence continues at coordinate 117,085,129 of CM031238.1, forward strand.
TTATCATCTTCTTAACATGGCTGAAATTTATCCACCCTTTACTGATGAACACCTTCATGATCTCCAAGATCATCTTGTTGAACATCCACAAGACCTAGATCTAATTTAGTTATTCTCATGAGGAGGAAACTAATATAAATGAGATTAACCCTCCCACCTCTGATACTTCTTCCATTCCAATTGTGACACAACCTCCCTCTTCTACCCTTCCACCTACTTCTATTGTTCCCATGTCGGGTTCTAATCTTACCAACCATTTCACTTCTCCTCTCATTTCCCACCCTCAACAAGTATCTTCTTTTGGCACCCAAGACCTATTGTATTGTTATACGAGGATCAATATGTTCTATGAGGATCAATACGGAACCCCATGCACATCAAATAAGGTTATACTTCCAAATGGTGTCGTGAATGCTCCACGTAGTAAGTAAGAGATCAAATCACAAAATGAGAATCAAGTAGAGAAAGAAATTGTGGGTCTGGCATGCTCATAGATAAAAAAATAAGAGGTACATATAGGAGTGTTGTGTAACTCCTTTACATGACACGTGTACACAACCCTAACTATCCCGATTGACCTATTATCTCTAAGTGAGATGACCAACCACATGAGGTGGAAAATATGTCAAGTGATGAAAAGACATGTCATATACACCAACACTCCCATTTCATCGAAGATGAGGTAGAGGTCATGGGAGTTATAACTGAAAAATATCTCCCTAGAAAACTAAGAAATATGTGTCAATGTGGCTCAAAAATTAAGCCAATAAGGTACCCATGTACAAACAACAACTTTTGAAAATAAGAAGAGGAGAAGAATGGGTCCCAGAAAGTTAGGCCTAATGAGGTACCCATGTACAATAAGGCTATCAATTTATGGAGAGAAACACCATAAGGTAAAACATCTATTGACAAGATATAAAAGACACCCCTAAACAACCTAAGAAAGATGTGTCAAATGAGTCCCGACAACTAAAGACCTAATAAGGTACTCATGTACAAACTATGTAATCTTTCTAGAAGAAGAGAAGAGATGAAGAAACACTATCCATCCTCCCAAGATGAAGAAATCATCAAAGGCCACCCTATATCAAGTGAAGAATAAGATCCCCAAAGTGACAAGGTGTGGTTCCTATCCAAGGAACGATGCTCCATATGTGAGGTGGAAGTTCTAACTACTCCATGAAGAGATGGTGAATCAAGCAACGAGAAAGAAGGAAGGTAGGATGTCCTGTAACTATATAGAATAGTTCCCGAAGTCTGATGATTTTTGAATCAAAGTACCCACTCCCTTAAAATTCTATAGTCGAATAAAAGTATGTAAATCAATAAATAAATCCTCAATATGTGGTAGATGATAAGTGGATGGAGGAGGTGGGTCCCCATCACTATGGAAATCAACCAAGCTAGAAGATCATTCATCATCATCAGAAGTGATCTCAAAAATATCATCATGTCTAGGTGAATCCGATGAATAATATAAAGGAGGAACAAAGTGAGAAAAAGAGTAAAGTTGAGTGTGATGATCAACTATACCAACTGCAATAATACTATCACTGTGAAGCTCTCTGACATAAATAAAATCCGGAGTGAACTCAACCCGCATGCCCTGAATAAGGTGAGTGATATGATATACTAAAATGAGATTAGTTGAAAGTGAAGGAACATTAAGAAAATTGTTGAAAGTTCCACCATTCACTTCAAAACCCTCTTCCAAAATTGGTGTAGAAGTGTCATCACCAAGCCAAATAGAATACATGTCACATGGATCTAATGAAGCAAACTCAATGTCAGATGAGGCCATATGATGAGATGCACCTGAATTAATCACCCATGTAGGAGTAGGTGACACAACTGCAACTAAATCTCTTTCCTTTGTTTTCTCCTTAGTTGATTATTTTTCTTTTTTATTTTGATTTCCCCTTTCCATTGTCTTTTTCCTTAGAACTTTCATGAGTTGATGATGAATATGGCTTGAGAGAATCAGGAACTCCTATGTTTTTCTTCTCAAGAAGACTCATGAGGAGGTCAATATTCTTCTTCAAAAATTTCTTCTTCATGTCTACCACTGCAGTACCCACATTTGATCCATTCTTTAGGAGATTTAGAACTAGAAGAGGAAGTGGAAAAGTTTGATTTGGTGGTGGATTGGTCCTTTTTATTCTCATGATCCTTATTGTTCTGCTTCTTCTCTTTTGAAACCCTCATTTTTTCATGACCAAAAATGAGAGCATGAGATTTTGTGGATCTAAGAGTACCCATATGAATTATCTTATCCTATTTTTAGTAAAATAAGCAACAAACTCATCAAATGAGGGTATAGTCCAACTTGTACCAAGTACTCTTATTGTAGCATGGAATGTTGAGACAATGACATAATAGTTGGGAGCAAGTTTTGCAAGGATAAAAAGTATCAACTATGAGTGATTCTTATCAATTCCATAATTTTTTAGTTCCAATATTAGAGATTTGAGTTTGGTGAAAAAGTCTAGAGAGTGTCAAAACTGCTATGGCTGAGACTAATCAACTCATGTTCCAGTTTATGCCCTTTCATTTAATCCTGTTTCCCAAAACGTTTTTCTAAGGAATCCCAAGCTTCCTTGGGAGATTTGGCTGTGTTAATATGAAAGTGTAGTTCATGAGATATAGAAAGACACAAGAAGCTAAAGGCTTCATCACATTTGTTAAACCATTTTTCTTTCTCTACATCTTCTTTAGGTTCGGTTTGCAATCCCTTAGTTATCTGGTAAATATTTTGTTTTCTCAAATTGAGAGACACGATATATTTCCATTCATGATAGTTAAATGGGGTAAGAAAATGAACAATATTAAGATCCATAGTAGATAAAAGTGAGAAAATAAAATAGTGGAAAGAAATGAACCACACAAAATGAACACCCCCTATTGCATGAAATTTATAAGTAGTGTGTTGATTACACCCAAGTGTTTGTGTAATATGAGATGGTTGGTCACTCACCTTGTAATTAGTTAAATTTCACATAATCATGGAGACCATAATATGCTTATTCATGTGTAACTAAACAAGTGAATAAACACAAAATAAAGCAAGAAGGAAGGAATCTCTCTTGCCACAAGGTTGTGGTGGACGCACTCACTAACCCGCAAGCAAAGAAGAGTAATTAAAACTAAAAGAGGGCTCAAAAATGAGTCCAAGAGGCTTCTCAAGATGCGAAAGGCTTCCGGAAGGTAGAAAAATGCTAAGAGGGATGCTACACACTCAACAAATAGTTAGTAGAAAAAAAATGCTAATAACACTATAAAATGGTACTTTGAATTTTCCTATAATCCTAATTTAACGAAACACGGTGACAAAAAATGATAATAACATTAAAAACGATTAATTAAAATAATAAACTCGTAACGCCACTGATTTTTGTAAGTTATCATGGCGATTACTTTCTTAATGTTATGAATCATGAAATGAAGACAAACATGTTAAGATATATTTTTGATCTTAAAGGAATGTGTTGCTAATCTGATTCTTGCATCTTGTAATTTGTTTACATGGGACAGCTGATTATTATTGCTTGTATGTTTATTGATGTGACAATGATCTGTTGTATGCTTGATGAACTCTATTCAGCGATTGTGACACACCTTGAATCAATTCCATTGATCCAAGGTATCATGTGTGGTCTTCTTGTGATCGCTTTGTTGATTTACTTTTAAACCAGTGAAGGTTGATATAAATGTTGTAGCACCCGATTTCGAGGTATGAATATCTGGCACATAGATGCCAACGAAAAGGTTCGATTCTTGAACCATACATTGTGTGTTAGACCCGTAAGGTGATAAAGGCACGGATGCGGGTGGCTCGGGCATGTAAAACGTGGGACGAGATGTCTCGCTTAACGTTAATATAAGCGGCGATCGGAAGGACTTGATTGAAATTGATTAATTAAGTGTGAAGGAATTAGACCTAATCTACTCCTAAGTTCTACCTTATATCCTAACTACTATCCTAAGTGGATTTTTAAATTCTAAGGGTGAAAATAGAACTAAGTCCTATTAACCTATGACCTAGGTATGAACACTATTATAAATCCTAAACTAATCCTAACCTAAGGAAGGGGACGCACAGACCCATGGGGATGGAAAGGATAAGGATGGAAGGAAATTTAATGGGCAATGAATGTGGTCCTTACATGGATAGCACCAAGTTTGGCGGGAACAGGGAAAAGATAGGGACATTCAGTTAGTCATGAGACTAAACTCTGTTTTCATGCAAAATTTGAATTTGGCAATTTGCCAACCCGAGTCGGCGGTGGCATGAGGAAAGAGGAAAAAGGCAGAGCCTTCAATGCATTTAATTTTCTTGGTCTTCGCGACCAGCCCGCCTTGGAAAGAGTATGGAGGAAATTTTGTTGTTCATTGTGTTCTTTCGGGTTTTTGGAAGTTGCTCTGCATTTGGTTTTTCATGGTTCTGTCGAACCAGTTGTGTTTGATTGTTATCTCTGTTTCTTTGGAAATCTAAGGCTATTTTGAGCCTGTAGCAGAAGGTGATTGTTTGGGAAGCTCTGCTCCTGTCGCCGTGGAAGGAAATAACTCCTGTAGGCACGGTTTTCTTCGAGCTTCAAGGAAGATTATCAGGCATGTTAAGCCCTTCTCTTTAAACTGCTTGCTTTGCTTAAACGTCTCATTAAAACAACCCTGCTCTTCTGATGAAGGGGGTTTTGGGTTTATTTGATTTTGCTGTCATGATTGAGATGATTTGGGTAGAGTCGTTTTCCTTGCTGTTGCGATTTGAACTGTCTTTGCATAAGTATTAAGTTAAAATACAGTCTATGCTGTGTTGAATTGATTCGACAATATTGGGGAATTTGTTCTTATATTATGTTATCGTGCATGCTGTGTGAGTTGTTTTGACATTGTCTCTTTACTGAAAATTTTTAAGGAAACGAGTTCCTCTTCTTTCTGCTGCTTTAGATTTTGAAGGAAATGGTAATTGGATTTTATTGAGCATTATGGGCTCGGTTTGATGGAAGTGATAGTAATATTCTGAGTGTTGTGCTTTTCTTTTGTAAAAGTGGAAGGATGAATACGGCATGAGTATTCGTGGAAGTAGAAGAAAGTAATTGTTCTTCTTACTGAAATTATAAATGAATTATGCTTTCTCCTTGTTGTGATGAAAAGTTGATTCTATTGTGTTTTGTGGTTGCGGTTTGATCTTCTAATTCGAACTGTTTTCATGAAAACGAACTTGGCTTTGAATTTATGTGCAAACGAATGAAATACAGGTGAATTAGCTTGTTGTTTGAGACTGTTTTGACTGTACCAAGCTTGCACATCTAATACCCTATGCGGGTTTGCCTTGATATAGGTATTGTTATATGAATATTGCATTTCTGGGTTCTGCACATCATTGTAAAATAGAAGAATGGGATTTCGGGTAGAAATGTCTGTTGATAAGGAATTCGAACTGGGTATTTCTTTACAAATGGCATATTGAATGAAAATATACAGGTTGTGTGAGTTTGTTTGACATTGTTGAACAATCGTTCTATTGTCAATATGGGTTTGAGTTGTCATTATAAAACAAACACGACTTGGGTGTTCTTATTACATTTTGAAGAAAATGATTGTTTCTTTACTGAAAATTATAAGGAAACGAGTTCTTCTTCTTTCTGCTATTTTAGATTTTGAAAGAAATGGTAATTGGGGATCCATTGAGCATTTTGGATTCGGCTTGATGGAAGTGACAGTGATATTTAGATTATTTTTAAGTGTTGTTTTCTTTCTGTACAAACTGGAAGATTTAAATGTTTCGTGTGATCTCTGATTTTGCACTGTCATTAAAAAAAAAGAGAATGAACTCGACTTGAGTGATTCTTGTTGTGTTTGAAGAAAATGGATGTTTTCTTATGGAAATAGTTAAAGGTATGAATTTTCTCTTCTTGCTGTTTGAATTCTGGAAATAGCATCAATAGAACTTTACTGTACAATACGGGTTGGACTTGCTGTAGGTTATAGCAAAGTGCAAATAATTATTTATGAACTGTGTGCGTTCATAGGTATAGAAAGTCATGCGAATATTTGATAAAGCGACTGTATAACTGTTCATTTGGTTATAATACAGTGAATGAAGTATGAATTCTTCTAGTACAGTAAGAGCATAGGATGCATCTTTATATTGCTTGCTCTATGAAGGATACGATGCTTTACCTACTTGTTTTTGGTATTCATATGTGCCTGCTTGAAAGGAAGTATTGATATGGATGATAAATTCTTCCTTGTTTTTATTTAAAGCTGAATAGGAATGGATTTATTCCTTGCTGTTGGAAAGTGAATTCTAAATGGATTTTGTAAGTTTCACTCTAAACTGTTATCTTTGATTGATGTCTCGTTTGGATTTAACTTTCAGTACAGTCATGAGGAAAGGAATAGGAGTGAGGATGGATAACTTGGAATAATTGGTCGTTTCTTCTCTTATACAGTTAGAAATCTGTAATCGTTATGGAACGAATTTTGTATTGTTTTGGTTTAAACATCTACATTTTATTGTTGTTTGCTTTTTTCTCATCTGTATTTGATTACTTGAAATCAAATGAGTTATGCCTGATGAATGGAAGGTAAATTGGTTTATGTTTTTAGTCAAATTTTATCCTTTGCATTTATTACTAATGTAAGGAATGGAATGGATAGCGTTATGTTATAACAAAGCAGTATGCTTACGTGTGTTCCTAGTTTTACGAGAGGTTGTAATCAAAATGTTTGAAGGAAATTACTTTGTGTAATGATCATTAGGGAAAAAGGGCGTAGTTCTTTGACTGATTGGGATGGTAATTAGATGTTTCAGTTGTTATGCTGATCATTCTTTTTGATACTTAATTCTGGATTGATGTTCATATTGTCGTTTCATAAAAGCAGGGTTCTTTTATTGAGACAGTTAATTAGAAGCACCTCATTTTAATGACAAGTGCTTAATATGCTCAGTTTAATGAACTGACCTGTGCAAGTAATTTTGCAGATGGAATTTGAGTAAAACGAAGACATGGTTGTTTTCTGATACTTCTTTTGATTGACTGAAGATGGATTGTATTTGATAGTTATTATTCCTCTACGTGGAATTGAGAAAAGAAGAAATTACATTCTTCTATCTTATGAGTTGTAATGTTGTTTTATATAAACAAAGTCCAGTCATTTGGATTGGCAAATGTATAGATTATGAAATGGATGGATGAATACAAATACAAGTGTGATATTTTAATGATTGTATCAGTTTGATATTGTTGATTAAGTTGGGAATATAACATTAATTCTTGATTTGGAATTATTCAAATGTTTTTGGATGAATGTAAAAGGAACTGATATCTATTCTTACCTAAATGCAACTTTTACGTTGAAATGTGCAATTAGTTCATACTTGGGTTAAGATGAATTTTTAATTGACATTAAAAAGGATTAGGAAGAACATGATCTCATAACTGATAGGTATTCGGGATTAGCTTGAAAGCTAAGGAATATCAAATAACTTAGGAGCAGCCGAACTTCGTATTCGGACTCCGTTAATAGCCTCGAATGTTAAATTCAGAAAGTAAGGATATGGGAAAAACATATCCATGGTTAACAGACCTTAACTATGTAAGGTTAAGGAGAATAAATGAATATATTCATTGAGAATTAGACCTCGTTTTAATGACGTCTAATAAGCTGGAATTCTGAATTTGTTTTCAGTTGTGGAAAACTTGGTTAAGTTTAATAGGTTAAACTTATTAAGTCTATCGGTAATGGGCTGCTTAATCCAAGGATTAAGAAAAGAACCAAGTAGAGAAAATGCAACCCTTCGGTACGAAGGAGAAGATGCATAGTAAGCTAGAAGATGGATTTAGTCTCTCTTAGCTACATACAACTGTAACAAGAACGAGGATAAAGGATCAACATGGCTGCTGAAAGTTGATCTTAAAATATTAAGATCATAACCAAATCATTTGAGCTAGATGTGTACTCTCGATGGGAGGATTCCATAGGACATTGACATACGCCAGGTTTCTGACATGGTGTCTTCATGAAGGTGGGGCCTTCATGACGACACAATGTTATAGCTGACATATTACAATGCCCTCCCGAATTAAATCATCAAGATTACATAAGCTGAATACTAAGATCTTGGCTGGGGATAGGAATGTGATCACGTATACGGAGTGACTCCGGAGGACTAAAGATAACTAGACACACGAGTCGTCTAGGGACGACACCGTATGTCTGCGTATCTTTAGTTACCATGAGTAACTTCCTATACTCGTTCATATTGCTAGTTGGAGTTAGAGTTTGACCTTAAATTGGAAGGACTGGTAGGGACCAGGAAAGACCATTCTAGATAACAGACGAAGTGAGGTGAAGGACGTATTCCATTGGTGTGTATCACATCCAGGAATATGATCATGCAAAGCATGTGAAAATATTTGGCCAAAGTATCGCAAGTGTTGGTTGCGTTGTCCTAATCACCTAATTTAAGATGCAGGATGTCAGATGAATATCAGTAATAGATATTCAGATAGGCTTCTTAAATGGATCACTTTGATAACTAGAAACGGTAAGAGAACCTTGTATATATATTATACTATGCATGATGAACATGAAGGATCGGTAAGTTTCCGAGTCATGAAATGAGAGATCGTTGAAACTCCGAGCCATGAAAATGGGAGATCGGTAGTTCTTCGAGTCATTTACAACACATTCGGAATCACATATATATGATTGAATGGCATGAATGTGTGTTCCATATTACAAATATGTGAACAGAGATCATTAGTTTTAAAGGGAAATTGTGTGATCCAAACTCCATTATTTGGACAGAGAACAATTATTAAAACTTGAACGTGTGTTTGAATTGTATAATTCATAACGAGGGAGCGTTGTAAAAAAATAAAAATAAAAATTCCCTTGTTAGTATCTTAAAATGGGGATGTTACATAAACTATATTAAATTGAGTTTCAAAATTAATTAAGGTTCCTAAATAATTAATTTAGACCCTAAACATTAAAGTCGTTAATCTAGATTAAATTACCCCCAACTTATAAAAATAAGAGTCTACCCTTTAAAAAGGGCCACCTTAACTTTAAAAACACGACCCTATTAACACCAATACTTTTAATAAAGACAACCATTTTAAAATATCTCACTTGCTTATAATAAAAAATCTTAAACTATGCTTAAAAAAATTAAAAGCGGAAAAGGTGAAAAAACTTAGGTTTTAAAAAATGAAAAAGTAGGAAAGTTTTTGAGGTGGCTCGATCAAAGGGTGGAATGGTAGGGTGAGCCGTGGTGTGGATTGAGAGAACGGGGCTTAAGATGATTGAGTCATGTGGATGACTTGGCATGAGGAGTTTATCCAACAATGAGTTCATGCGAGCCAAGTGACTTGGGGCGAGATGCAACAGTTCAATGAGGCACCCAATTCATAGAGTATGGTGAATGCACATAGGAGAGCTAGGTAGAAATTACAGGGAGTCATTGGGACCATGGCAAGACAAACATGAAAACTAGCACAAGAGAGGAGTAAAGATTGAAAACTTAGTGGATGGGCCGAGATGAGCGTGTCGGGAGCAAGAAGAATAGGTGTACGGAAAACACGACAAGGTTTTATAAGAGGAAATCCAACCATTCAACCCAACATGGCATGTGTTGAGGCACGACCTGATGTAAAACCCAAACAAACAAATGGACCCTAGCTCATAGGAAATGTCAAAAAAAGTGACTTGGGAGGGAAACAAAACATGCAAAAAAATACAACCAAAACTCACACACTAATGTAGAAACTTGAATCACTCGTGAGAAGTAAAACAACTCACAAGGGAAGATGAAAAACTCAACTTCAGTAGAAAAATACATGCAAATAACAAGAAAAACTTTCCAAAACAAAGACAAGAGAACTCGACAAAGCTGAAAGAGGACCAAAATCCCGAGTTGGGGTGGAAGATCTCACCAAGCTCTGCGGGGCTCAGGCCGAGTTGGTTGAACATAGAAAGCGAAAACAAGGGTCAAACATAAAAATACCAACCAAGCGAAAAGGAGGCTAAAACTAAAGATCTATATAGAATTTTTCAAAAATAAATCACTTACAATGAAAAATAATCGATAAGATCAAAAATTATTGATTAAAAACCATAATTATAGCGACCTCCAAATTTAGTTGTATCTATAGACTTAGTTGCAGCTAACTAAATTTGGCTATGAAACACCCGTAACTCGCACATGCAAACCGGAAAAACCACACAAACTCCAAAATTGATATTGTTAAACATGTTAACAAGATTCCAAAAGATAATAAAAAACTTGCACGAGAAGCATGAAAACTAAAAAATGAAGTAATAACAACCAGAATCAAATGAGTACACATTTACCTAATAATATCTCTAATACCATATTGGATTATTCTACAAGGATCAATATGGAACCCCACACACATCGAATAAGGTTGCACTTCTAATGGTGTCGTGAACGCTCCACATAGTAATAAATGATTTGAATCAAAAATGAGAATCAAGTAGAGAAAGACATTGTGGGTCTGACATGCTCATAGATAAAAATAAGAGGTACATATAGGAGTGTTGTGTAACTCCTATGCATGACACATGTACACAACCCTAACTAACTCTATTGGCCTATTCTCACTAAATAAGATGACTAACCATATGAGGAGGAAAATATGTTGAGTGATGACAAGACAAGTCATATACAACAAGAGTAGCTTCCTTATATCATGAATTACAAGTTCAAATACGTTAGTTGTAAGAAGCTACTTCGTGTGCCTCTCCATCTCTTGATTCCTCCTTACTTCTTCACACTCCTTTTACACCCACCATTTCTACTTATTCACTTCCTCTAAACTTCTTCACCCCTAAGATGCCCACTTTCAATGGCCATGGTGACCCTCAAGATCATCTCTCGATATTTTCATGTGGCATGCCTTGATTATTTGGATGATCATATATTGTTTTCTAAGCTATTTCCTAGAGTCTTCAAGATTAGACCATGCATTGGTTTTATGATCTACCTATTCATTCGATAACTTCTTTCACACATCTAGCCGATGTTTTCTTTCTCACTTTTCAATCAATATCCACACTAAGATATCTTATGCGTAAATATCTCAAATTAAACAAAGATCTAATGTGCATCTAGTTGACTACGTTTTGTATTACAAGAACAATCTATCTAAGATGATCAATGTGCTCTCTGATTTGGAATTACAAGATATTTTGTTCAAATCCTCTTACCACCACTACTGAGAGAGTGTTATCTTTGTGGCCTCTCCTTCATTTGATCAATTATGTTATACGCTCTAAATGCATAAATTCAAACTTCTATCTCTCGAGAAAACTCAAATATCAAGATACTCCATTGTTTTCTAATAGGTTTAAAGTTAAATCAACATTCAAGCCATCTCCTAAGCCCACTGAAGCAAAGGAAATCATTAATGTCATCCCTCCACTTGAAAATCTTCAATGAAACCTACAAATCATACTTTCACCAAATTACCCTATGCACGTCAATTTATATTGCCCGAACTACTTGAAATCCATCTAATCACTCTTCCACCACCACTCAATCTTGATCCATCTCACCTCCGTGACCACAATTATGATGAAAATTTTAAATGTGACTATCACCAATGCATCGGGAATTCTATTGATTGTTGTTTCAAGCTCAAGAACCTCCTTCAATATCTTATTTGATAATCATTCACTCGAGATCCTAATCCATATACTTCTAAGCTGGTCAACGATAACAAAAATCTAAAAATATTTAATGACCATTTTCCTAAGCATGACACACAAGCTTGATTCCTCTTATAATCATATGTATCGTGTTGTACCCTCTCTTTCATCAGGACCCCTTGATTTCCTTGTCACTTGTTTTGATGCATCGTCACCATCCATTTCAATCTCAGATCATGATTATCATGCAACATTCTCTTCGATTCATTACACATCAATTCTTCTATTGGTTCATACATTTTCAATAACACCATGATCTATCCATCGACTCTTATTAGTGTGTGCTACTTACACTTCTTATAGCTATAAAATGTCCAATATCTTCTATCACATATCTTATTCCTAATTATTTTGGCTACATCAGGTTGTCCATTACAGTTGAGCCTCTTACCATGATTGTGCCATTCATTGTGGCATCTTCAATCGAAGGCTATGAAATGCTCTTATGTCTTCCTTGGCTCCACGTAACTTAATTTATTCCTTCCATGAATCATTTGTGTCTTAAGTTCATTCACAATAAAAAAAATGTCACTATTAAAGTCATTCTACCATGCACACTATTTCCTAAACCTATTCTTGATGATATCCTCCCACAAGCTACATCATCTAGGCCTCTAACGCCTCTCAAAACTAAGGCACATTCTACACCTAGGTCTCCTATCTACACACTTCCTACTTCACGATGATGTCTTCCTCATTAGTCCACTAGTCCATCTCATCGAATTAAGTCCCCTACTTAGAAACCCCTTCACATAGGTGTTAGCCACCTCCTTCACCACATAGGTCTCTTATACATGCACGACACTATATCTCATACTCCACCGATATTAGAGCATTGTCACATGCCTTTATCTCCTTGAATATCGGGTGGAGGTCCATTTCCCTTCACTATTGTTAGATAACCTTGTATCCTCCTCACACTTTGGGGGCATCATAATTTCTCCCCCTCTTAGCATCATCTGTTTTCTATAGTATCTACTATCACACTCCATGCTTCATACTTAATCTTTTTCAATACAATTAAAAATTTTGACACACACTTTGTATCACCATTACCCTATAACGCATTCTAGTTCCACGGTTCATACTCGAATGTTGAGGATCTAAGTCTTAAATCAACCTCACCATATTTACTCTTCACAATCTATGCTTTATGATCTATCTTTCTAGCACATAATTTCAAACAATTTCCCAATGATACACTTTGTCATTCTATGGTTCATTCTTGATTGTTGAGGGGTATTTAATAAATAAACCTCATCTCATACAAAAACCGCTAGGGAATTCTTCTCCTATCACATTCACACATTGCATACCATTCCATCACACTCATATACTACATTTACATATATTTTTTTCACTTAATATTGCTTTCTTATACTACTTACATGGCACACTTTGCTTACTATTTTATTTATATACTTAGTATGTCATTATCTTTCTCTATATATACACATACGAAGTTCACTTGATCTTTTTGGTGAATGCAAATCTCTTACACATTCTAACACAATGTAATTATGCTTGACATTGTACTCTTTGCATGTCCCTTCGAGGCTCCCGGGGCATCTACCTCTCTCTACTCTCACATACTACAAAATTTTTATTGCTACATTTTTCATTATGTCTCATTATGGTTACTTTAACTTTCGTTGATTTATACATGTCTTGACATACTACTTATCTTTATAACATGTTAATGGGTGCTTCATGTGTATCATTTTACTTGCAGGACTCTATGCCACCATGGTTTTTTGATACACTTTTCTTGACATTTTTTCTATTATAACACTTATTTTAGTAAATCTAGACATATTCTAGTGAATCTGGACTCCAGTATTACAAGTTTTGGAAGAAATCTATCTCCATTTTTGTGTATATTGGATTCCATTTTTGTCTATTGGATTCCATTAGTAGCAATATTGGATTCCAATATTGTCATTATTGGACTTATTCGAGTTCCAATTTTGCTATTATTGGATTCCAATTTCTTATTATTGGATTCCAATATCGTTATTATTGGATCCCAATTTCATTATTGGATTCCAATATCGCTATTATTGGATTCCAATTTTCATTGTTTTTAGATTTTCATGTTGGGAGTATGTAAGGTTAGTGATTACTAACTATTATAAGGCATGATCCCATTGGATTAATAAAAATAAAAAAACTAATAATAAATTCTTACAAAAGCAAGTTCAAATTGCAAGCCTCACAATTTGAAAAGGAGATGCTCACACTTTCCTCACACTTTGAAAGTGCAAGCCTCGATGTAAGGTTAGCGACCACTAACTATTATAAGGCATGATCCCGTTGGATTAAAACTAAAATAAAAACTAACAATAAATTCCTACAAAACCAAGTTCAATGTGCAAGCCTCACACTTTCAAAGTGCTAGCCTCACTTTTAAAGTGTGAGCCTTACTCTTTCAAAGTGTAAGGCTTGCACTTCCAAAGTGTGAAAATTATGAGAGCACACTTTGAAGTGTGAAGGATGTGAGGATCAAACTTTCAAAGTGGAAAGTGCGGAACTCACACTTCAATGTTGGAGTTCATTATGTGCATCCTTGATATTGGCATTGGCCTCAATTCTAATGGTGTTATTTTGATTTCTAGTCAAACTTACAATAAAATTAAGTGCTCACATTTGTTATGATTCTCTCAAAATATGACCTTTTTGTTTGATATTATAATAGTGAAATTATTGAAGCAAAATAGTGAAATTTTTGTTTTTTTGGTAGACATTTAAGTTTTTTATCTCATTCATAGCATTGAAACAACTCAAGTCTTCTTCTCTTAGATTATACATGGCCTTAAGTTTACTACTTTTTATTATTATTGTAAATTATATCTCATATTTATCATTAAAAGGTGAAAAACATCATTGGGAGCTATGTATATCACAAATTCAATTACTTGTGAAAGAAAGTAGAATTTATGCTTGTAAATTGTTCCATTCTCCATATAAATGATGAGTCACTTACTTCCATTAGGAAGAAAATAAATTAATCCTTAACACAATACAAGAAAAATTCTTGTGAGAAACACAGTCAAATGCCCTTGGAGATACATTGAACCAATATTGTATGGTTTACATCAATCAAAAGACACATTGTGCCACAATTGTATTCTTTGTGAGTCAATAATTGCCACCACCTTTTTGCCCAATGTTGGACAACTGTGAATGAGCCACATTTTCATCACACCCCTCATTGTGGAATAGTGTTTTTCAAATTTATTTTCTCAAGTCCCCCTCTTGTAGCCCATTCTCTTAGCCTTGTATAAGTTGAGTAGATCTTCATGGTTTGATTCAATTGATATCTAACTACCAGGCCCTTGTTGTTCTTGAAGACTTTGATTGGAATATCATTTTCAAAGAATCTAAATCCAAATCAATGAATTGTACTTACATAATCCAAATCAATGATGCATGTTCCAGAGAACAAAGTAAAAATGGAAATATTTTGTAGGGTCAAACTAGAGGTATATATTACATTGATCTCCATATCTCCTTTCCCTCCACTAAACACATTGGTTTGGAGAATGAATAGTTTCCCATGCCTAAGAACTCAAAGTATATCTCATCATGCTTCTGAGTTATGTGATGATAGATGTATCTCACAATAACACAACTGATGTGTCACACACAAGAAGAGGAAAGCATTGCAAAAATTAGGAGAACATGACTATGGGATAAATGGTGTAGTCACCAGGTACCATCTTTATTCACATACTTGAAGTTCCCAATCAAATACATTCACTTGGATTAGAATCTAGTACCTACACCACCATCAACCAGTGACATCAACCACCATGGAAAACAACAATATTCATGTCAAAATATCACTAAACATATGGAAGGTTTCCTTAATACCATCTTAACCCTTAAAATTTCATCTAATATTCCCAAGTTTCAAATACACTGAGATAAGTTGAAATAGTTAATCAAAAATATTGATAAGAAAAAAATAATAATACAAAAATCTACTTATGCATAAACCAAAACTTCAACCTAAAATAAAGAGAAATAAAAATTGTGAGGCATCTAAGATGAGGATGTTACAATAATAATCTAGTTATGCACCTAATTCAAAACTTCAGCCTAAAATAGATTTGATAGGAGGATGAAAACAACTCTTAACATGTAGGACATGAAAAATATCATACTAGAACAAGATACAACCAAATAACAAGAATCATAGATGCAATCAATATAAATAATTAAGGGAAAAACCAAATCAATTGACATAAAAGAGAGAAAATAGTTTAAATTTCCTCTCTCCTCTCTCTCTTTTTCAAATTTTTATCTCAACCAAGTCAACCAAATCAAAGGTTAATATTTTCCTCTCCTCTCCTCTCCTCTTTTGACCAATTGTATCTCCTCCATTTTAATTTAGCAGTGGGTGGAAATTGGAAATTGGAAATAGCCATGGCCATGAACAACATTGGCCAAAGTGATAGCCATGGCCATGAAAAACATTGGCTTGCTGAGTTTGGTGGTGCCATGCCATAACACACCCCCACCATAACACACCCCCCCACCCTTGAGTCAAATTTAGGGAATTGGGAACAAATATAGCTAGGTGTTCAACAAAGCTTCCTTTTGGTCCTCCTATCACAAGGCCAAAGTGATAGCCATGGCCATGAAAAACATTGGTGGTGAGTTTGGTGGTGCCATGCCACAATGCACACCTAAGATATATAGCACCCCCATGCCTGTGTGATGAGATTTAGGGAATTGGGAACAAATTAAAGCTAGGTGTTTACCAAGCCTCCTTCTGTCCTCCTATCACAAGGCTAAAGTGATATCCATGGCCATGAAGAACATTGGCTTGTTGAGTCTGGAGAGATACTATGCTCAATTCCATGCCACAACACACCACCCATGACTGAGTTTATAGAAGATGACATCAATTTCTATGTCGACACTAAAATGGATTTGAAAGACCCAAAGGATTCCATCTTCACATGTCGGTTTGGGAATAAGCAACACAGGCTTCATCTGTAACTTTGTCAAAATTCAGTGTTGGCATAAAATGACATGAAAAAATGTTGAGCATCAAAGCTCTCCTAGAATGATGGTGGAAAGAGGATTCCCATTGGCTTGCTCATGTGAATGATGATGAACATGACTTATTTGGATCTCTCTGGTAATAGTCTTTCAGGTAGTTTTGAGTCACTCAACATTTAATAAAATGTAGACCAAAGTGATAGATATGCAACATCAACATTTGGTGTGCTAATTTTTAGTGCCATGACACATGGTGCCCCCCACCACAATTGGCCATGATGATTTTAGGTGGTGTCATGGTGTTGACACCCTCCAAAGTGATGATCCATGGCCATGAACACATTGAGATAAATTTTGATTTCATGGGAATTGGGAACCCCAATATTTAGGAATTGGGAACAAATTAGTAGGTGTTTGACCCAGCTTCCTAGTCCTCAAATTTCCAAAAATGATAGCCATGGCCATGAAAACATTGGTGTGGTGTTGGTGCCATGCACCCCACATGAGACATGACCACACCATGCATAAAATTTGGGAATTTTGATGATGTTTGGTGGTGATGTCATTTAACCAAGGCCAAAGTGACACCCCCCAAAAAGACATGATGCCTTAGGTTTTACAATGGGAACAAATGTAATGATGATACACACAATGTTTGACCCCCCATCCACAAATATAGGTACAACCCCCTCAATTTTGATCCTTTGTATCCCCATTAGTGTGAACACAAGTGATTTTTGTGATGCATTCCATGAAATCTCACCCCAGATGTTGACCCCCACATCCATCCCCCAACACCCCCCCACATAATGGTAACCATGCATTCCAAGTGCAAAACATAGGCAACAATGCACCCCAAATAGCCATAATACACCCCACAAGACTCCCCCATGGATTTTAGGGAATTAGGAACAAATATATTACAAGGTGTGTTTAAAAATAGTTGTAATGTAATGTGGAGTATTAACAAGTTTTTATAGTAAATGGTTGAAGATACTTAAGTGGAGATTCTAAGTGAATGTGCATTTGACTTTATTGTGTATGGTAAGGAGAAAATTAGATGAGAAGGTAAAAGTGAGAGGGTAACATTACAAATAGGTGAAGTGAAATTGAATGGTCCCTAGGATGTCGAGTTGACCTGAAGGGAAGTCTACGGAAGTTGGAAGCATCTTGTTCCCATTTCCCATTCTCATATTTTTCTATGTGGGTCAGACACTAGACCAAAGAAGTGGGTGAAAGGGTGAGTCATGACCAAAGAAAGCATGGATTTTCCATCATAAGTAATGCACAAAGGGGTCTACACAAAAAATAAGGTACATTTTAGAACCCAGTGCCTTGTCCCTTCAATCCCCCATCTTCTTGTTGGTTGGGAGAAAATACATTCAAAATTATAGGGAGGAGAGACTATTTAGGGAATTGGGAACAAATATAGCTAGGTGTTCGACCCAACCTCCTTATGGTCCTCATGTCAAATTGATAGACATGGCCATGAACAACATTGGTGTGTTGAGTTTGGTGGTGCTACTATGATCAATTCCATGCCACAACATGCCCCCCATGCCCGATTTTATAAAAATGACATCAAATGCCTGTCCAAACTAAAATGGAATTGAAAGACCCAATCGGTTCCATTGTTAGACACTTATTAGGATCTCTCTTGTAATAATATTTCATGCTAAATTATAAAATATTACATCCAGTTAGGTGAGTGTTGAGGAGAAGAAGGGACAGAGATTAATGCATGCTAGGCTAGTAATTACCTTTCCTACCAATATAATTTATGATCAATCATCAAAGAAGGGATGAGGAAGACTAGAGTAGAACTTGAAAGATGAGATGTTTGACATCTCTCTATCAATGAGTTTGGTTGGTACTTACAAAAACATAGAATAACAAAAATAGAAGTTGGAAATTGGAAAGGCATTCTATGGAAGTTGGAAGCATCCCATTTCCCATTTCCCATTCTCATATTTTTCTATGTGGGTCACACACCAGGCCAACATCACACGGTGCAAGGAAGTGAGTGAAAGGTGAGTGAGTCATGACCAAAGAAAGCATGGATTTTCCATCAAAGCAATGCACAAAGGGATCTACACAAAAAAATAAGGTATATTTCAAAACCAAGTGCCCCATCCCCTCACTCCCCCACATCTTCTTGTTAATTTTAAATCTATGGTTTGTGATAAAAGACATTGAAAATTATAGGGGAGGAGAGATGGATTTAGGGAATTGGGAACAAATATAGCTAGGTGTTTGACCCATCCTCCTTTTGGACCTCTTATCACAAGGCCAAAGTGATACCCATGGCCATGAAACAACATTGGTGTGTTGAGTTTGTGGTACAATGTCAACGCACCCCCCCATCCATAATGCACCCCCATGCCTAAGATGGATTTAGGGAATTGGGAACAAATATAGCTAGGTGTTTAACCCAACCTCTTTCTGGGCCTCTTGTCACAAGGCCAAAGTAATAGCCATGGCCATGAACAAAATTATATGTGATGATTTTGGTTACCATGCCATGACCACAACCCCCAACCCCCCAGAGTTGGATTTAGGGAATTGGGAAAAATATAGCTAGGTGTTCGAAAAGCTTCCTTTTTTGGTCCTCCTATCACAAGGCCAAAGTGATATGGCCTCAAAAAATTGGTGTGGTGATTTGGTGGTGGTGCCATGCCACAAACCCATACCTTAGCCATAGTTCACCTCCCATGCTATGATGGATTGAGGGAATTGGGAACAATTAAAGCTAGTGTTCAACCCAACCTCCTGGTCCTCCTGTCACAAGGCTAAAGTGATATCCATGGCCATGAAGAACATTGGCTTGTTGAGTCTAGGTGGAGCTACTATGCTCAATTCTATGCCACAACACACCACCCACGACTGAGTTTACAAAGATGACATCAATTTCCTATCTGACACTAAAATGGATTTGAATGACCCAAAGGATTCCATTTTCATGTGGTAGTTTGGGAATAACAACACAAGCTTCATCAACAAATTTTTCAAATTTAGTGTTGGCATGAATGACAATGGAAAAGTGTTGAGCATCAAGCTCCTTGGAATGATGGTGGAAAGAGGATTCCCAAAGTGGCTTGAAGTACTACTGTGGGAGCATGACTTATTTGGATCTCTCTACGGTAACATTCTTTTAGGTAGTTTTGAGTCACTCAACATTTAATAAAATATAAAAACCAGTCACCTCACCATTACACCATACTCAATCCCCACCTAATCTCACCTTGTAAGGTCAATATTTTCATATTCCAACACAATATTCTAATAATGACAAACTAAGCTTCATTTTTATTTTATTGTGTTGATGCAACATAACGAACATTTGAGATTAGCAATCTAGGCTAGTTATTACCTTGTCTATCATTATAATTTTTGATCAATCATCCGATCATTGCATGGGAGCATAGAATATTCTAAAATGGTTAAAATGGCCCATGTATAAAATATAGGTACACCACCCATGACACCAATTCAATGTCATGGATATCATGAGATGAGAAAAGGAAATTAAAAGGAGCATCTGAATGTTTGTTGATTCATAGAAAAAAATCCGTAGATGAGCCAGATCAAGGGCACGTTTGGCTAAGAGTGATTTGGGTACGTAGAAAGTGAATGTATACAAAAATATCACCTACATCAATGGCTTGGATAGGGTCTATTTAAATGAGGAAATTTATGCCCATCCATAGCCTAGCCTAGAGTTGTATATTACATATTCTCTATGGGCCCCTAGAATGGTTGAACGTTATGCGTGCAAGGGTCACTAGAACAATATGTGTGCCAGAGTCACTAGAACAATCTTATTACTATTAAATGAACTTATAGATTTTGAAAATCCTTGAAAATTTATAGAAAAGAGATCGGTTTGGAAATAAAACTAACAAGCACTATGGGTGTTGTGGGGAAGGTCTAAGTCACTCAAAATTTAATGAAATGAAGATAACTAGTCACCTCACCATTACAACCACACTCATTCCATAATATTTTAATACACAACTCCACATTACCATTAAAATTTATTTGCATTTTTTGGGAGCATGGAATCATCCACAATATTTTTGGGTGAGTTTTTGATTGAATACTTCCATCAACATATGTTAAAATTCCACAATATTTTATATCTTCATCGATGGACATATCCATAATTTATCATCAACTTCCAAAGTTTGAAATAGTCCATTACACACATATTTCATCATATTTATAAATCATAATAATATAGTGATCACTAAGCTATTTTACTATGATTTTTATTCAATCAATATTTTCAAAATAAGAAACATCAGACCTTAGTGGTAGCTAAGCCATTCCTTCTAATAAGTAATAGAGCTTAGCGGTCATGAAGCCATTACTTCTAATCCATAACCAAGTGTTTTATCTTTAGTAGAGGAATGAAGGCTATGATCATGATCCAAGGCTCACTCATTCCCTACGTCATGAAGCAAAGGCTTAACCGGTCCTGATTTTCATGATGGGCATGTTCATGAGCACCTAGTATTTGGAAATCCATATTATTTTGGCCATGTTGATGAGCATGCTTAGATTTATGATTGTGTTTATGTTATTAGCGTGCTTTGATGTATGAATGTGGTTATGAATATGGTTATGTGATTAGTGTTGGCTATGAAATTATTTTAATACATTGGGAAAGGCATGTTAAGTAGGTCATTGGTACTTCAACATCCACATCATTGATACACATAGATCGGTGGTACTTCAACGTATAATGATGTGTTTGTATTTCATTATTTTATTTGTGTTTGTTAAATGTTATTCATGTGGTTTTAATTGTGGAATATCAATCATATTTTCCATGAGGGTATTAATTAATATTAATCATAATGTCCTTGATGGATTGGAAATGGTCAAGTGTGAAATATTGGATTGGATTGTATCATTAATGTCACTCATTCTTCCATTTAATGATTAAGGTTTGTTCTCACGTGTGCTCGAGTGTAGGGGGCATTTTTAATGTGTTGGTCAGGATTTCTATTTTCATATTTTTCCTTATGATTTTTTAGGAAATGGAGTCACCCATGCTTCTACTTGTTTTTTTTTTTTAGGTTTAGATCATGAGATGGCCTTTTATTCTAGTATTTCAAGCATAGACTAAGTTTAATATTTTTTGTTGATTCCAAACAATCTATGATAGACATTGAAAATATTTTGGGAGAGAAATATATGCAGCTATCTGGTCATGCTTCTCATGTAAATTTGGAAATAGTTGATAAGTTTATTGAGCACATTTTGATCATTAATCATGATAAATGTAAGGCAATGGCTATGGGTCAAAAGGATTCACCCAAAACACAGAGTGGGTATGGAGACGGTTGTTGAGAAAGCATGTCTTGCTTCATGGCCCTTGTTCTCAGCTAACTTATCTCATCAAGTGGACTGGTGGACATTTCTACTTCATGGAATTAGGAAGGAGAGTGGAAATTCTCAAGTCCTTCATTGAATCGGTGATTAATTTCTATAAGAAAAAGGAGGTTGGTGTCCTTCGGCTACCTTTTCTTGATTTAGCATCCATGTCCATCTCTCTCTCTCTCCACTCCATTGTTGGTGGATATTCTTATGGCTCAGAGTCGTCTAGGGTATTATCATCTCTTTTTAGGTTGGTTGGGCCAGCTCCCAAAAAGTCACCCGAGATGTTTGAGGTTGGGTCTATGATGATGGAGCTGATCAAAATCATAGACATCTCTTTTGACTCTAAAGCTTGAGTGGGTGAGGATGTGTTGATTATGTTTCCTATATACATAGATGTAAATAGTATAAGGATGTAATCGATCATATACCATTAGGTGCATAATGCACTTTTTGTAAGCTTATAACATTTACTTATAAAAAAAATCAGCTGATATAAAGGTCATAATCACTATTGAGACATTACATATGTGTGTTTGATTAGTTTTCATTCTTTCATTAAAGTTATCTTTAATTGTAATATTCCTTTCCAATTAAGTCATCTTTACATAATTTTATTTACTTGCAAAATGGAAATTTGTATATGATTTTACGAGGTCAAGTAACTTCACTATCTTACACTCAAACTATCAAACACTCTGCATAGTCATCTAAATATTAAGTAACATGCAACGAGTTGACACCCAAGATAAGATTCTTTCTTCAAAGTTAAAATTAAAAACATGTAGTGATATTAATATGGATTATGTGCATTTGATTAGTTATTTGATAACTATTTTGAAAATAAAAATTTTTGAGCCTAATGGCTGCTAAGCCATTTCTTTCAATAAGTAATCTAGCTTAATAGTCACTAAGCATTTTCTTTGATACAAACCGATGTGTATTACAAAGAAAAGATGCATAGGTCTGACCCTAGCGGTCATAAGCTAAGAAAAGAGTGTTAACAACCACAAAATCCTAACTAACTTTAATTTTGATATACGATACAATGTTATTATACCAAATCTTGCTTTCCTCAACAAACATTTAATTCAACATGTCTCCACATCATGATGTTGTATGAGTACCTAAAATTTTTTTAGTAATCATCTTTTTTCCCTAACTAGGGAAAACCATCCATAGCCTTTAGAGTACAAATTTCCATACACAAATATTTCTCATAGAAATAAATAAAGGAAAATGCCTAGTGATAGCTAAGATATACTACTATGACTTGTTATTCGATCTCTATTTTGAAAATTAAGAATTTGTTGAGCCTAATGGCCATTAAGCCATTCCTTTCAATAAGTACTAGAGCTTAGTGAGTCACTAAGAATTTTTCTTTGATGCATGCACCGATGTGTATAATGAAGAAAATATGCAAAGGTGTGAGACTAACAGTTGCTAATCTGAGAAAATATTTTTATGATGAAAAAAACATAACTGAACTTTAAATCCATCCTTTAGGAGATAATGTTATTATACATAATGCAGCTTTCCCCAAAAACATGTAAGATGACATGTCTCTACACTATGATGTTGTATGAGCACCCTACAAACATTTTTAATAAACATATTTTTTCCCAATAGGAAAAATCCCTCCATATCCTTCAAGATCTATTTTGAAAATTAAGAATCTATTGAGCCTAGTGGCCACTAAGCCATTCCTTTCAATAAGTAATAGATCTTAGTGGTCACTAAGCAATTTTCTTTGATGCACCGATGTGTATAACAAAGAAAAGATTCAAAGGTGTGAGACTAGCATCCGCTAATCTAAGAAAATAATTTTTATGATAACAAAAACATAACTAAACTTTAAATCCATCCTTTAGGACATAATGTTATTATACACAATGCATCTTTCCCCAACAACATGTAAGATGACATGTCTCCACATTATGATGTTGTATGAGCACCATGTAAAATTTTTAATAAACATATTTTTTCCCATGACTAGGAAAATCCCTCCATATCCTTCGAGAGTAAAAAATTTCCATTACACACATATTTCTCATGGAAATATATAAAGGAAAATGCCTAGAACCACTAATATCTATTACTATGATTTGTTATTCGATCATTATTTTCAAAATAAGAAATTGTTTAGACTAGCAGTTGTTAAACCATTCCTTTTAGTAAGTATTCGAGCTTAGCGGTTCGCTAAGCATTTTCTTTGATACTGAACCAATTTTTTATCTAACAAAATAATGGAGAGCTTAACGAGTCTATTTTTTATAAGAAATTTTTTAGACTAGTTGTCCATCAATCCATTCCTTTTAAAAGTATTCAAGCTTAGCAGTTCATAAGCATTTTCTTTAACACAATTTTTTGATCTAATGCAAGTAATGGAGCTTAGCTTAGTTCTTAAATTTTTTTCCTAGATACGAAACCGATATGAATTATGTGTTACACACAATATAACTTATGAGAAATATATAAGTTGTGATCCCTCTCGAGGGTATGTAGTGTAGTTCTTGGTATGCTACGGGATTGTATAACCAATATGAATCGATTATAATTAATGAAAAATACTAGTGATCCAAATCTTTACAGATAGTTTTTAACATTGTTGAAAGCATCCTAGGAATTATAGAGGCTAGCGGCCACTAGGCTTCTCCTAGACAAATAAATGGACAACATAAGATGTGTAAAATTTGTTCATTAACACCTATTGAAAGGAATAACAAATCATAGTAATGGAGCTTAGCAGTCACTAAGTTCATTCCTATATATAAGCCGATGTGAAATACATGTGAAGTGGAAAATTATGTTTTAGTTTTGCTACTGTAAAATGTAACTAACACCAAAATATTGACAAACACAAGATATATTAGAAATTTCATGCCATGTGTCAACATTTTAGTGGGTGTTATTTACATAATAATATGATGGATTTTTATAGGTTAAAATATTTAATAGGCATTTCTTTAAATAAAATTTCTTAATAAATGTGTCAATTATATTGTTTCCTAACTATCTGGTTCAAACTTGCCATGTGGCACATTTTACTTGAATAATTATTTTAAATTAGGGCACACTATATCTAACAATCTCAAATTCAATTCATAAAAATAAT
Organism: Taxus wallichiana var. yunnanensis; assembly: GCA_018340775.1. Lineage (NCBI taxonomy): Eukaryota > Viridiplantae > Streptophyta > Pinopsida > Cupressales > Taxaceae > Taxus > Taxus wallichiana. The sequence continues at coordinate 117,110,378 of CM031238.1, forward strand.
AATAAATGTGTGTATATTACTCTATTACACTTTAAAACTATGTTTAGAAATTTTTACTTCAATTTTCTTATAATATATTTTTTATTATGCTTATATTAATATTTGTTCAATGCCCCACGAGTTCAAAAAGAAATATTTTCATTGTTGTCCCACTCATTTCAAAATAAAAATTTATAAATTTGGTTTCCCCTTTCCCCCATAATCCCCCACATTAAATGAAAATATTAATGAGGGATAATTTCAAATTTTGAATTGTAAAATCCCCCACATTAAATGCGAATATTTGAAATTTCAATATCCCGCACTTTCACTTACTGAGGGTAAATTCAAATTTTCATATCCTACAATTTATTTCATGGAATGTATCAAAAAATATTAAATACCTCTAGAAATATAGATTAGGGTTTCTTTTTTTTTGGCATCACGAAAAGTAGCTCTTGAAATCATAATACAACATGTGCAGGAACTAGATTACAGGTCCGAGTGCACAAATCTTGGCCATTTTTTACAAGGGAGCATTGAGGCAGTGATTATAATTCTTTTGCAGCACACAAAGAGAGGCAAGTAAAAGTGATTACGGATAGATCACATGTCCGAGTGCACAATTCCGACCATTTTTTATAAATCTATTGCATAGAGGAGAGTCACACAAAGGAAAAACTCAAAGGAGGAAGTAAAAGAGGTTGCATACAGAATCATGTAGATAGTTTGTTTGAGAGAGGAGATAGAGGTTTCACACACATCATCAAGCTCATAATAATTTCATATACTACTAAAACAAGTATTTATCAAAAGCATCTATTTTAGTGTATGTGTACCTTAGTTGATGGCGGGCACTTTCAGTTCACTCTGTCTTCACCTAGTTCTTGTGTTTTGCATGACAATCCAACCCTTCCTTTCCCTCTCTTTGCTTTTTGTAATTCCATTTCATCCCCTTGTCAAACCACCATGCTCTTTTGAAACCACATTTTTTGTTCTTCCCTAACCAAAGAAAATGAAATCCCTATTATAAGTTTTATTCTTTCTAAAACACAATTTTTTGTTCATTCCTAGCTCTTGTATTCATCTTTGTTAAATGGGGTCCCTTTTCATCCCTTCTATGTCTCTCTCTGATAATTTTTTTTGTTGATTTTTTTTCATTCTCCTTCTTGTGATTGTTTTTTCTCGATAGTGATGGCATGTCTCCCAATTGCAAAACATGATGCACATATTCACTTTTTTAGAAAATCGTAATGGTTTGATTTAGTATAGTTTAGGTATTCATTATGACTTCCTTTAATGATTTTTATTAAGATGAAAGAAATAATCATGGCTAATTATTTCAATGTTCATTGTTTATATGGTTGCCACGTTGATATATATTTTAAATTATATATTTTTCCATGTAGAAATAGTCAAATTTAATGTCTTTAGCAAGCTTTTTATGTAAACTATAAGGTAAAAATATTATATATATACATAAATATTATTAAATATAAATTTTAATCATTATATTTTTAAATATATATTTCCTTTTGTGGACCTTATGCTTATGCCACAAAACCACATAGCTTTGTGTCCTCCACGATATAATTCTTTATTTCAAAGACCATTTTACGAAACCAAAAGTTTATTTCTAATTAAATGTGAACCCAGAGAATAATAGATTTTATATAAAATTTAATTTTTAATATGCTACATATCATTGGCGAGATATAGAATTTTGTTAAATATATTAATACACGATTGTACATGTATGTGTATGTATCTTTTTGTAAATTCAATCATGAAAAATGTTGTTTAGACTAGTGGTAATAATCTATTATTCAAATTTATCAAAAATATGTGTAGCTTAGTGGCCACTAAGGTCATAGATTATTACATTGATTCAGTGCAACATAAAAAAGAATTGAGATTAGTGTCTGCTAGGATATTTGTTTTTTTCCTATAAGATAATTAGTAACGACTTACTTGAAAACTCGAGTTAACCTCCATTATTATTTTTAGATTTTCAAATATGATATTCCAAGACTAACGGCCACAAAGCTGTATGTTTACTACATTACATTGATATTTTAAGACAAAACAAGACAAAAAATATTCCAAGATAAGAAAAATATTAATAATTTTCTTGAATACATGTTATCCAACATGAAATTTTAAGCCTAGCGACCTAAGTTCAACATGATATTTGAAATCTATCACATGATATTCAAATCCTAACATGATATTTGGGCTACTAAGGTTGAAGATTATTACATTGTGTTGGTGCAACATAACAAAGAATTGAGATTAGCGACCACTATAATATTTTTGTTGTCTTTCATACAAGATAATTAGTAATGACTTACTTGAAAATGAGCTAAGCTCCATTATTATTTTTAAATTTTCTAATACGATATTCAAGGACTAGCGGCCACTAAGTTGAATGTTTACTACATTTATTTGATATTCCAAAATAGACAAGACAAAAATATTCCAAGACAAGATAAATATTAATGATTTTCCTGAATACTCATAATCGAAGATGAAATTTTAAGCCTAGCAACCACTAAGTTTGACATGATATTCAAATTCTATCACATGATATTTGAATCCTAACATGATATTCAAAGCCTAGTTTCGTTAAGGTTTGAATAGTATTATTATTCATCGGTGCAACATAACAAATAATTGAGATTAACGACCACTATAATATTTTGTCTTTCATACAAGACAATTAGTAATGACTTACTTGAAAACTAAGCTAAACTCCATTATTATTTTTAAATTTTCCAATATGATATTCCAAGAGTAGCGGCCATTAAGTTGGATGTTTACTACATTGATTTGATATTCCAAAATAGAAAAGACTAATAAATATTCCAAGACAAGACAAATATTAACGATTTTCCTAATACTCGTAATCGAACACAAAATTTTAAGCCTAGTGGCTGCTAAGGTTGAATATTCAAGTCTATCACATGATATTGCCTATGGTGCAAGCCTATACTAAGAATTGATAAAGTTGAAAATTATTATTGTGTTAAGATCACCATAATAAGAATTGAGATTAGCTGATCGCTAGATCCTATCATTTGGGAAATCCATGATTTGTTTTTTATTCGGTCACTAATTTGAAAATAAGAAACTATTAAAACTTGTAGGTGTGCATGCACCCATTAATTTCAATAAGTAATGGAGCCTAGCGATCACTAAGCATTTTCCTTCATACGAACCGATATGAATTATGTGTTATACACAATATATCTTATGAGAACTACATAAGGCTTGATCCCTCTAGAGGGTATGTAGTGTAGCACTTAGCTTTGCCAAGGATAGTCCAGCTAATATGATTTAATTAATTATAAATATTGAAAAATACTAGCGATCTAAAGCTATATGATAGTTATTACATTGCTCAAAAGGATTCCTAGAATATATAGAAGCTAGCGGCCGCTAGGATTCTTGTCTACAAATAAATTGACAACATAAAACATGCATTGATGTTCATTAACTCTTGTTAAATGTAATAGCATAACATCTGCTAAGACCAAATGCAAGGAATGGAGCTTAGCGGTCGCTAATCATTTTCCTTGAAATGAACCAAAATTAATTATGTGTTATACACAATATATCTTATGAGAATAACATAAGGATTTACTCCTCTTTAGTTTATATTGTGCAGCCTAATGACCATCTAAGATAAGAGGCCTTTAGGCTAGTCATTACATTCCAAACAAGGCAATTACTATTTATTTGAATGAATAATTAGCGATTACTTGTTGAAATTTCTATGTGTAACGCATAAAAAATAATTTTATTAGTGATTCCTTATTTTTAATAATTAAACAAGGGTTGAAGGGTCCCTTTCCCTTTACATTAAAGATAGAGCATGAAGAACTATAAAAAAATTGAACAATCTACTAATACTTTGTGTTGGAAAAACCCAAGAGACTATGCCAAAAACACAAGGGGTTCGAATATAAAACAAAACCCCGACTAACTAGACATATCGATAGATTGATTACTATGGAACTAACAAGGCTATATAACAACCAAAACAAAGATATAGACTAATGATAGATTTTAGGAATAAATTTTTCTCGTTAATCGAGGACACCTCCAAATATCCACTTTAACAAGGCAAAAAAGGGCAAAGGCGAAACCGGAAAAATATGCTCTTTTCCAAAGAGTAGTGTGAATCTTCAACTAATTGTATGCCTCACGCACTTGGCTATGCAATAGGTCCCAACGTGATGGTTTTGGTTATAAGGAGAAAACAAAGCATCTAGGTCAAGGAAGTTGGTTGAAATGAGGCCATGTGTCGAGATCTTAATAAAATTAACCAAAGAATCCTCGAAACACATCAAGACCTCAAACCAATTGAACAACTCTACAAAAAATTCCCGTCTAAAAACAATTCCTAGATATAACAATCCTCAAAATCAAGGACCATGATGAAGGAAAGGTTTTTTCAATTTCAGCTTCCATGCCAACCCTATAAGCTAGTTTGATCTAGTGACACTCCAGTTCTAAAGCCCAATCCTTTGCTAGATTTATAATAAGGAGATGAAAATGAATGTTGAGGCCACTTCCACATTAACACTCTAAAGACCCTCTAGAGAAATCTAATCAGCAACAAGAACTCCCTCAATAGAACCATATATTTCTCTAATCCAATCCTAACATAGATTTTAGGTGATGATGTGAAATCTTAGTATAGAATTCCATTTCACACACTAATGCAAATAATTTTCTGAAAGGAAACAATGGACCATCCATGATAGAGGAAAATAAATCCAGTGAAAGAATCCCAAATGGTTTAAAAAGAAGGGAGAGAGGCATGAAAAATATAGGGAGATATTTTGTCATCCCATGCTTGGAATTAATTAAAACTTGCTTTGACCTTAACCATAAACCATTATTGGAAAGGGTGATGAAGTCCCTCTAATCAAATTAATGATTACCAATCTTATCATTAACCTCTTGCATAATCCCTTGATTCTCTAAAAAAGCACCTCTTTATTAACTTCCCTATGTTGTCCACTCAAAATTCCCCTGCTCTTAAGAAAGTGAAAATTTTAAAATTTTGAGTTTTAAGTGTCTTCTCTGTTGTACTCAATGTTAAAAGTCGAGAAATTGAGAAAATCTGTGTTTTTGGGTCATTTTGTGTGTTTTTCGGGCCTGTCGGACATTTTTGTCCCGCGTGTCCCAAGTTCAAATGGGCGCTCTGTTCCCCGATCGGCCGGTTTCCCCGAAGTTTGTCTTTTTCGGGCCCATCGGAATTTCTTGTCCCAAATGTCCCAAGTTCAATTTGACAAGTTGTTCCATTTTCGGCTGAATCACCCGAACCGCGTACTTCGCGCTTTCACGTCCCAAATGTCCCAAGTTCAATTTGGCAAGTTGTTCCATTTTCTACCGAATCGCTTTGAACCGCGTGCCTTCGCTCACGTTCCAAATGTCCCAAGTTCACCCGGACCCGTTGTCACATTTTCGCCGATCCGGCCGAGTCGCGTGTTTCGCGCATTCGCGTCCCGCATGTCCCAAAAGGCATTTGTGCGTCTTTTCCCCGCTTCGCCCGAATCGGCCGAGCCGCGTGTTTCGCACATTCACATCTCACATGTCCCAAATGAACCAAGTGCCATTTGTGCTTATTTTTCCCACTCTACCCGAATATCTTGCTTATTCAAATTGGTAGGTATGTATTAAATGTGCATTCATTATCTTTCTCTCTCCTAATCGGCTATATAACGAGCATACCCCCTATGCATTTTTCACATTGCTTCCATGCTATCCTTTGCTCGAACCCTTGCAATCTAAAATCCTGCGCGTGTATCCCTTCCCTCTGTAATTCCTTCCCGAGTCTAGTTTGCGGCTCTGCCCTCCGAATTACTATCAATATGAAGATCAAGTTTCAGGGACAGGAACAAATCTCACCACTAGAGTCTGTCGTTCCCAATATTGGGGACAATGAAGCTCGTCATCTTGACTTTGGTGATTTTTGGGCAAGGATGGCAGATGCAAACCCTACACCAATGGCGCAGATGATTCACGACAGTGGTTTGGCTTTTGCTGGAGGTTTCCCAATCTCGGTGCAATGTGCTGATACAGTGCTTTCATGCGGAGCTCACTTCGACCCTGATTCGAGCAAATTGACCAACATACACGGGGAACTCATCACCAAACTAGACGCTGCCGCCATTAGCACTGCGCTGAGAATTCCAGAAATGGATAATGCCATAGTTGTTTCCCAGAATCAAGCACAGGCCCTGTTCAATCAAGACAACGACAAATACAAGGTGCGGGTGGCGAAGTCCTAGCTAAAGAACCCTAAGAAGGGAGCATCTCGTCTATCCAAGACTCTTTTCCGGCTGATTTCAATGAAGAATTGTCGATTTTATAATCCTACTGGCTCGGGTTATGGGCTTACCCTCTACTAATGAGTTCCATTTCTGGATGTGCCCGCTCATCAGCATGGTGTGCGAGGAACTCAAAATATCAACTGGTGGAAATCATCAGCATGAACTTGGCAGAGCAGCTGTCCAATGTACAACAAACAAAGAAGTTCTACATGACTTCGTACCTGATGTATACTCTGGCGGCATCAAGGCAATGGTTTGGTTTTTCTTACATTGATGCCCACAAGGATGATCCCATGTATATACCCTACGCCCGCAGCTTCACCCTAGAGACTAGCAATCACAATTTCGAAGGGTAAATGATGCTTTCACCATGTACATGGTCAAAGGTTTGAAGGTGACACTACTAGAAGGTTTTCGATGAAGCCATGAACTCGATATCGCACTACACAAGTGCCTATTTTATCCAATTCGAAAAATTCTCCTATATCAAGTTTCTTTGCTATGAGAGCACCCCTTAAGAGGCTTCCCATGTTCTACAAATGATAAGATGGCTTTGATAGAAGTATGCGGGCGTAGTTAGATAAATTGCATTGAGAACTCCGCAGAGACAAGAAGATTTCTGGTTTGCACTTTCCCATCTCTTTGGGAAATTACACTTGTAAAACAGCCACAGACGCTATACGAGAATATAGAAAGAGCCCGGTTCCCATCACTTGTTCATTTCTTCAAGCCAAGAACTTGCTTCAACTTGAAGAAGTTCATTGAGCGTAACATCAAGATAATCTATCATCATAGGGCAGATATACGAAGACTATTGGGCTAATCTTTGTCGAGATGATTTTGAGGCTAGAAGGAGGCACTATGGCGGAGTTCTCTCTCAATTGATCAAAGAACTCGGCTTGTACCAAGTTCCTGAAGGACTCCAGGATGACAACTCTGATCTATACTCATATGAGTATGACAATGTGGTTAAGCACACTCCCTTGGAGGACTTGGATTGGAACAAGAAAGAGAAAGATGATCTGGCCGAGATCCTAGCTCCAGTCTTAGTCAGGACTAAGGTCTGGTTTGATAGGAAAGTTCGAGAGCTTAGAAGGCACTCAGGAGAATCCTCCTCTAAGGATGTTTCAACACCAAGGAGGGAAGCATCGACTCCCATATCAGACACACCTGTGCAAACCCCTCCTGCCTCATCAACGCAAGGACCTACAGCTTCCACTCCTTCTTCATCCACTCAAGTGTACCAGAAGAAATTCAAAGAGGTTAAGAAGGAGCCTGTGGAAAAAGATTCTCAGAGAAAGTAGGTAGAAGTGCCTTTGGGACTAGAGAACATCATTGTTCTCAGTGAAAGTGAAGAGAGTGAAGTTCCAGCCCCTCTACAAATGCTCCTGAAGCTCCAATAGATAAAGATAAGGAAGTCCAGAGCATTGAACTTCCAAGTGCTATTGATTCCTCTGCAGCAATTGTCTCAAGTGCCCCACTCACATCTCAACTTGAGACCATAGGCATGTGCAAACCTTGAGCGCATGAGCTCTCTCCAGTCTCTTGGTCCTCTTGCCCCTCTGCTGATTCCTCTTCCTCTTTTGCATGGGTGCAACCTTTTGTGTGACAGTAGAAAAGGAAATCTTCCTCTCGAGCTCGGGGCCAAATTTTGATGTCAGTGGCAGCCATGTTGGCACTACTCCTTCTCGTCCAAGAAAGCCGTAACCACCTCCAGGATCATGTCTAATGCTCTGTGGTCAAGCAATTCATCTGGAGATTGCTTCAAGCCTACTGAGTAGATAAATCGAGAAGGACTTACGGGCATCCGACTCCAGAACTCTTAAGGATTCCAATGGGAGAGTCTACTCCCGAAGGTGAGATCCACAACCTCTAGGAAACAATCCACAAGAGTCATTGGGAGGGTAGAGAAAGGCGCAGAAAACTATTGAACAGTTGGAGGAACAAGCCCGATTCTCACATGTTTTATCAAATCTCTTTTGTCTAAGGACAAAGTTTTGGACCCTACCCCATTGACTACCCTTCCGCCACCCGTAATTTTGAGCCAAGATGAAGTACAGAGTATCAAAGACATGCACAAGTATTCCATCTATGGCGTGAGCTATGGAGGCCATGGTGGAAGATATGCTTGTTGCGGGATTGAACTTCATCGATGAAGCTTTCAAACTCCACGGAAAGGTGAACAATTTGCAATGTGCTCTCCTCCACTATCGGGGTCATAGATAAAGAGCTCAAACTCCGGGCGATTGCATAGTAGACCTCCGTCTCATGTGGGCAGACATGATGAGAACATTTTATTGGCGAATAAGGTTTTTGATGATGCAAAGGATAATCTATCAAAGTCCTGGGTTTACAGCATGGAGTGGAAGATCAAAGTCTTGGAGGAGGCTTTGGGAGAGCTGAAGAATAGCTGGCAGAAGGGTGAGGCTTTCAAGACACTGGTTGTATCTGCTTTCAAAGACATACACTGTCATCTTCAGGATGAAACTTCTGGTGTGCCTCTTTCCCTGCAAGAAATCAAAGCTCAATTCAGAGCTTTTGTCAAAGATAATCTATTCAAGGAAAGCTCCATTTCCAAAGAGAAAATGAAGGAGATTTGCTCTCTTCAATCTGCCATTGAAGAAGCAAATAAAGACTATCATACTCATGTCGAGTTTGATAAGGAAATGGAGAAGTGCCTCGATTTTGGTCTCAGTCTACAGCCAACACGTCAGTCCCCGTGGCAGAGACATAGCCGAGGCATTGAAGAGATTCAGGCAGCGAATTTTGAAGTCAGTGGGTCCCTCCCATTCATAACCACCTGTCTTCTTCTCCTTATTCTTCTCTTCTTTTCTAATTCTTTTTCTCGGATTCATTGTAATTAGTTGAGGTATTGCGATTGGAAATCCTTAACTAATCTTTAGTTAAAAGAAGTAGTTACAAAGAGTAACTGATTTGTAAGCTATATAATGGCCTCTCCACGCCATTTTGAAAGGAGGAAGAACTTGGCTTATTTTCTGAAAGTGTAAATAGATCATAAAGAAATCAATACAGAAGGGCTTTTCATTCTTTATCTATCTGATCTCGTTTATTCCCAAGCTTTCATTTAACTTTGTGAAGATCATTTGTCTGTGTTATGTCAAGAAACTTTGTGTTCTGGCAGATGTTATTTACAGAACTTTGTGTCTTTAAATTCCATCTTATTTATATGATACAAATGATCTTGTTTCAATTCACTGTAACTTCGCATACATAAAGAATTACTCTGTTATCTATAATTCTGAGTGTTGCCTTTCTGCTCATTCTCGTACTCTCATTCCTCAGTCCTTTTGTAATTGATGATCCTTATAGAAAACACTTTTGTAATATCCAAGTTCAACTAGAAAATCATGTTTTGTATATTTGTAAATAGGTTTGTTTCTGAATAAGGGAACCTCTCCCATTAAAGAGGAGGGACTTCTTGTCCCCTGACTGTTGCTCTTCGTAAAGTCCTATTTGACGACCAACACCCTATAGATATGATTTAAGGACCAATCCAGAATTAATGAAATCCTTAAAAGGAATTTTCTTAACATAAGATTGATTTTCCATGACAAGGATTGATTTTTATGGCGGCGTAACCAATAACTTGAGAGTCACCTTCAATCATTAATTTATTAATATTCAAGTTAGATTTTGTTTTTCCAAGTCAAAATCCCCGCTCCACCATAATATTTATGAAGAGAAACATTGTCCCATTTAACGAGAGGGATTTTCTTGGTCTCATCCATTCCTTCCTAGAGAAAGGTTCACATAATTATGTTGTTTTTATCAATCACAAATTTGGGGATCCTCAGAATAGAAAGCATATAAATATAATTTCATCTTGATTAGATCAAAAATTAGATCATAATAATATAAGTTCATCATTTAATCATGAGCGAGAATCATGTTCATCTTCACCCTACATATTTGGTAAATCGTTTTGGTCTATTTGCTTTGACGGTTGATTTTCAGAAAATATGCAAGGCCAAGATGGACAGGATAATTCTTGAGGTTTAAATGATGAACTTATACTACTAACATTGCTTAACTATATTGCTAAGGTAGACAATGAATTTTTATTTGGTTGTTATTGAAATGAATAGGTTAGTGGTCGTAAGACCTAACGGAATACTAAATCTAGAAAACGCTAAGAATTTTCCTTATTAAGAAAGAATATGGATTATGTGTTACACACAATATATCTTATGAGAATTACATAAGGATATTCCCTCTCAAGGGTATGTAGTGCAACGTAATGACCATTTGAGATAAGATATGCCTTTAGGAAATTTTTTTACATTCCAGAGAAAATAATTAGAAATGATTTTCCTGAATACTTATCGAATGCTTGTATGTGAGAGGTGTGCCATTTTTGCAGCCACTATTTTTTGAAATCTTTGGGTGCAACACATAAACATCCTACCTGATCTGCTAATTTGATAGTTTTGTTTCTTCACATCATTGTTTTTTCCCACAAGGTCTCCTTGTTCCTTATCACATGTATTTTTAACTTCTACCATAGGATTGACTAACTCACCCTTGTACCATCAATAAAATGACCTAAATGTGACAAGAGTGAGTGATTCAATCTTGTTGTAGAATGAAAAATATCATGTGTAAAGAAACTAGGAGACCTTGTGGGAAAAATAGTGATGTGTAGAAACTAAAATTATCAAATTGGTAGAAAAGAATTTTTGACAGAGATTATGTTTTTCAATTATATGGAGCTCCTGTTGAATTAGATAATGTTATAATAGAAAACAATGCATTAGAACCAACTCCAACGTCTTGTTTTGGGATTTATGAATTATGTGTTATACATAATATATCTTATGAGAACTACATAAGGCTTGATCCCTTTCTAGGGTATGTAGTGCAACACTTGGCTCTTCAGGATAGTCCAGCCAATATGATGCAATTATAATCAATGAAAAACACTAGAAATCTAAATCTGTAATGATATTTTTAACAATAACAAGAGGTAATGGTTAGAACCTAGTGGTCATTAAGATAGAAGATGATTTGTTATTCTATCATTATTTTCAAAATAAGAAACTATTGAGCCTATCCACCACAAAACCATTCCTTTCAATAAGTAATGGAGCTTAGTGGTTGCTAAGAATTTTCATTGATATGAACTAATGTGAATTATATATTATACACAATATATCTATGAGAACAACATAAGGCGTGATCCCTCACGAGGGTATGTAGTGCAACACTTGGCTCCACCAGGGATAGTCTAACCAATATGATTTAATTATTAATAATGAAAAAACCATCAATCAAAGATCTTCATATTATTTTTTCATTGTTAAAATGGATTCCTAGAAATTAAAGAGACTACGAGAATCTAGGATTCTCAACGAAAAATAATTAGACAACATAAAACATTCATTGTTGTTCATGATCTCCTATTGAAATGAATATCTTAGCGGTCGCTAAGACCTAACATAAGTATTGAGGCTAGCAATCACTAATAATTTTCCTTGATAAGAAACGATATGGATTATGTGTTATACACAATATATCTTATGAGAACTGCATAAGGTTATGCCCCTCTTGAGGGTATGTAGTGCAACGTAATGACCATTTGAGATAAGATGCCTTTAGGCTAGTTTTTACATTCTAGAGAAAACAATTAGAAATGATTTTCTTGAATACTTATCGAATGCTTGTATGCGAGAGGTGTGCAATTTTTGCAAAAATATTTGTTGAAATTCACTAGCGGGTGTAATGCATAAATAGCCATCCTATCTCTGATCCACTAATTTGATAGTTTTGTTTCTTCACATCACTATTTTTTCCCATAAGGTCTCCTTGTTCCTTATCACATGTATTTTTAAATTCTACCACAAGATTGACTAACTCACCCTTGTACCATCAAGGAAAATGACCTAAATGTGACAAGAGTGAGTTATTCAAGCCTATTTTAGAATGAAAAATATCCTACATAAAGAAACTAGGAGACCTTGTGGGAAAAATAGTGATGTGTAGAAAAAAAGTATCAAAAATTGGAAGAACAATGTATTTTTGACATAGATTGTGTTTTTCAGTTATATGGAGCTCTGGTTGAATCAGATAATGTTATAATAGAAAACAATGCATCATAACCAACTCTAATGTCTTATTTTGGGATTTTATGAATTATGTGTTATACACAATATATCTTATGAGAACTACATAAGGCTTGATCCCTTTCCATGGTATGTAGTGCAACACTTGGCTCTGCCAAGGATAGTCCAACCAATATGATGCAATTATAATCAATGAAAACACTTACAATCCAAATCTATAATGATATTTTTAACAATAACAAGAGGTAATGGTTAGAACCTAGTGGCTACTAAAGCTAGAAGATGATTTTTATTCTATCGTTATTTTCAAAATAAGAAATTTTTAGCCTAGCCACCACAAAACCATCCCTTTCAATAAGTAATGGATCTTAGCGATTCGCTAATCATTTTCTTTGATATGAACCAATGTGAATTATGTGTTATACACATTATATATTTTGAGGACTACATAAGGCTTGATCCCTCTTGAGTGCATATAGTGCAAGCACTTGGCTCCCCCATGGATAGTCCATAAATATGATTTAATTATAAATAATGAAAAAACTATCAATCAAAGATGTTCAGATTTATTTTTTCATTGTTAAAATGGATTCTAGAAATTATAGAGAATAAACTCTAATAGTTCTAATCAAAAATAATTGGACAACTCAAAAAATATAAAATGTCTATTCTTCACATAATATTTTTCTACTTACATAAAATACCCTACTTTGTTAACGTTGAATTTCATTATTATGAGTAGATATTTATGAATTTTAATTTTTTAATTCCTTTTACAGGTAATATGTCTTCCATTGGTCACACTCTCATTCATAAATTCCATTCATTAAAGGAGAGAGAGAGTTGGAAGAAGAGAGATGAGGAATGGTTTGTTGAAATGCATTCTCCAAAAAACTATCACACTAATCTTTGGTTATTCTTTGTTTATGATGATGTCAACCATGAATTCGGTATGGTTCTATCTTTAGAAGTTATTGATCAGTGAACACTTGTATTCAAGTTGAATGCATTGATGTTGAAATTAATAAGTTCCTTATTCTTGAAATGGAGTTGGAAGTTTCCTTGTTCAAGAAATAGGAAATGAAAGCTTCTATACAAAATCGGCATGTGTTCATGTATTAAATATGGTTGGAATTTGGGGATGTTCATAGAATCAGAAAAAATAGGTTGTGCAAATGCCCATGAAATTCATAATGGCATGAATTTGGTATTCAAAAAAGTATATAGATATGACAATACCTCTTTTGTTTGTCACTATTTGAATATAAAATGTTTTCTTTCTCCACCAAACATGTCAAGCTATTTACAATGCTAAGGTGAACTTATTTGTCTAAATTAGAGATAGATCCCTCTAAGTCAAAGTTGCACATGGGCTTAAAAAGAATAATAAATCGGTTGCATTGTTGAAAAAAATGACCAATATATTTGAGAAAGAAGAATCTTCAACCATTGAAAATTTTTTTTTTTTGTTCAATGGCGATGTATTTCCAATTGAAGTTTCTAAGTGCCATGTAGCACCTCAAAAATATCAATATCATCCTATAGATGAGGAGAATGTTGAGCTTCTTGTCCATTCCATGTTGATTAATGTTATTCCTACATAGAGGGACATAATTCTTCTTCCCTTTTTACATTCTATAAAGGAAATTGTGCAACTAGAGGATCCAGATGACCTGAAAAGGGATGATGTGCAGTTCTACATTCTTGATGACCAACATACAATTTGTGCCCAAAAAAATTTATCCAAAAAATTACAATTCATTACATGTTAGGCTGCAATTTTAGAAAGGCTCACATTTTGTCCTCAAAATCATCTAGCAAAGACATTATTAATATTTGCAAGAAAAAATGAAGTAAACAAAACTTGGATTGAAACCAAGTTTATTGATTTACTTTATAAGGCTCGATCGATTTGGCAATCCTAGGATGTCCTCAAAGGCCATAGAGTGGAAACACAAAGACAGAGGAGTGGAGGGTAATGAAACTTAATTTTAATGCATTAGTATTTAAAATTTAATTTTGGTAATATGCACAAAGTAAATGTATTATTTTCACTTTGAATGCAGAGATTTGAGAAGCAATGTCTTTTATTTTTGACTTGCAAATCCAAATAGTCTTTATGAAAATGGACTTTTCTATTGTTTTCTAATGATATATGGACCAAATGGACAACAAAATTTGAGTTGTTTAGATCAGGTGGGATTTCTTTCTCTCCTTTTAAGGATAACCAACCTAACTTTCAGCCCAATTCACTTGGCAAGGTTCACGGCCAATTCCTTCAAGGGCTGTAAGAGGAATGAATGATGAAGAAGTATCAATACTAGATGAAAAAGTGTAATCAGGAATGTATGGCTAACTAGATCTATTGAGGTAGGAATCATAGTAGATAATTTTGAATCTTACTTTCAGAGAATAAAATATGACAAAAAAATGAGAGGAAAGGCTCTAAAATATTTGAAAAATAAATATCCGATAATATTGTATTGGTAAAATGATAATGAATCCAATGTTATTCAAAAATTCAGACTACATGAATCTCACTACCACCAGTTGTGTGTACTCTTTGGGAGAAGAGAGAAAAGGAAAAAGAAAATTTGATTCCCAAGGAAGTGAAAAATCAGCAAGAAGAAAAATTGATGCTGAAGTGGCAGAGGTTCTTCCAGAAGCTCAAAGAATTTTAGACAACTACGTGATTTCAATGGAAGAAAAAATGCCAACAAGGATGGAAGACACAAGAGTTTACTTATCAATGTGCATATCCCTTCTAACTTCATCAACAATATCATCTATTCCATCAACTAATCCATTCAATGCAAAATGTATGATTGCAGATTTTTGTAATTTGTCTAGTGATATAACTTCCGATGTAATAATGGACCTGCTTACAATTGTGGATCTAGTATGTTAAATTGTACTATTATTGTGCTCTTACCTATTGCTTATTCAAAAATGTTAAGAGAAACAATAAAAAATACATGCAAAAGGTTAAAGACAAGGGGGAATCAATTATGGATGGTTGTTATAGATTTTATGACAACAATGGAAAATTTAATAGCTTGTGTCTTATGTACACAATAATTGGTGTGCACAATTGTGATGTTGATGATGAGGAGAGAGAATAAATCATCATGGATTGGATGGAGCAACTTCCACAAAAATTTTAATTGTAGGAGAAATCAACCTATGAGGAAAGACATGTCCTTTTATTTATGAGAGATCTTATGAGTTCTGGTCTCATATGTTCACTCGACTCTCTTCTAGAAATTCTCTAATAATAGTGCTTTATGGTGGTAGTGTTGCATTGCATGCTTTGGTTGACTCTAGTCTATCTGCATTTTTATTGTTGAGACTCATGATCAAGAAATATTTTTAAAACATTATTATTCTCATTTGAAAAAAGGTACATTTGATTAAGACAACATTAAACAATTCTATTAGTTTAATGCCTTTGAAATGATACATACAATATTTATGTAGACAACCAACAAAGAGAGGAATCAAATGTCTCTTCCTAGCTAGTTAAAAATAATGGAGATGATGTCATTTTTAACATGTCGATGCCCATTTAAATTGTTGTGCTAAATGTTTGTTGCCCATACATCTAATGAATCTATTCTAGGTGATTGGCATTTACTCGTTTTATAAATTTATCATTGCGATATGTTTTCGATTGTCATTATTTTCATTTATTTAATAATACTTTACATTTTTAGTGTTAATGCCAAATAGGAGGGTTTTGGCACATCACGCACATGAATATGCAGACAAACCTAGTATGTTAGTCATGTGCAATTATAAACAAAACCATTTATAAGCCCTACATAATTGTAGGAACCTATAACAAAGTGGTTTATTTGTTATATTTATTTGATACCATGTCCATATAAAGCATGGTAGCCACTAAGCTCATCAAATATTGTCCAACCAAACATAGTCCATGCAATAATGGCTTATCCTAATGGTCGCTAATATACATCTATAGCTATGCAATATTGTCCAACAAAGGGTAGTACATTGTATAGAAGCAAGTTGTATCACAAATTTATTTACCTCAACATTTCAAAAAGTTTATTTTGAGATTATTAATTTCCACGCTTGTTCAATTGGTTAATCCTTAAATTTTTGGCCTTGAAACATTGAAAATACCGAAAATTGTTTTTCTCATATGTATTTTTGATCCATTAGGACGGTTTTTGCCCATGGTTTTCATACAAGAATTAAAAATTGCTTAACATATTGTCTACTTATAATGGCTTTGTGCATAATGTCCACCTAGGTATTATGTAACATTACGTATGTGTTTGAATTTGGGTGTGAATTCTATAGAGTTTTTTAGCATAGCTCAAACATCTTGGTATTGTATTTTAGAAAACTTGTATCAGATTTGTTTTCTTGGTGGACGTATATTAAATTGGGTGAACCATTTAAAATTATTTTGTGTTGTGTTATTTTATCCTACATTTTATTTGAGATTTGTAATATTTTCCAATAAGTTTCTCATCAGCGATTCTAATGGCTTATCCTAGCGGGTCATTTTTCTAATGTTAGCTTATCCCTTATTTCCTAAAAGGTATTACATTTACCTCGACATAAATTTATTTTGAATTAATTAGTGTTTTTACCTCGATATAAATTTATTTTGAATTGTGGATTAATTTTTTTTTAAATTTTGTGTGATCACAAAGCATTAGCAAACATAAGGTAAAGCTCATCAAAGAAGACAAACCAAAATATCCAATCAGTAATGTTAACTATCAAATGCTATGTATAATTGGTTATATAAATTATACAATTGAAAAAATTATTTCTCAGAAATATTATATTGCTATAGGAGTAATTATATAAAAGCAAGTTGATCACCATAAGGATTTATTTACCTAGACATGTGACATATTTATTTTAGAGTTGATAATTAATTTATTTACCTAGAAATGATATTTATTTTAAAGATACGTGATTGATAAATGATTTGTCTAAATTCTCATTCTCACCGATCCCGTCTCAAGGTTTGAAAGTTATAGTAAAGGCATCAAAAAATTGGAACAAGCAAAAACTATATAACTATTAATTATTTCAAAATAAGGAAAATTTAAGTGGTAAATTTTCGTAAAATCGTGAATATTAGGGGTTTTAGAAGTCAAAATGGAAAATTTTCAACAATGGCTATGAAATTTCACCTAAAATTTCAAAAAAATCATTTGTATGGGTTAGTTCACCTACTATTTACACTTAAAAATGAACTTATGCATGTATTTCACCAACATTTCTAATCAAACTATGCTCATATTCGTTAAGGTATAATACATATCCCTCTGGGAATTGCAAAGGGTTTTTTCTATGGGAAACAACCGGTCAAAGAGAAGGCTAACTAAGAGACATCCATGTATAGAGATGTTTAAATGGATGAGACGAAATTAAAAGACGATCATCCAATACTTCATCATTCAACCCAATTTGTTTGATTCTACATAGACAATTATCCAACTTAGGCCATCTAATGCTATAAAGACAATTGTTTAACCTAATCCATCTAATTCTACATGGATGGTCATCCAACTCAATCTTATTCTACATAGATAATGTCCAACCCAAGCCCTTCTAATTCTACATTAGAATCTAACTCGGGTAATTTGATTCTACAAAGACATTCTTCTAACCCATTTCATTAGGGTCATAAAAACAACCGTTTTTTGCAAAAATGTAGAAACTTCATTATGCCAAATCTTTTCCATGAATACTTCTTTGGGTATTCGTCATTTTTTGAAAGTCAATTTTAAGATTCGCCACCCATTTTATAATGGATTTTGGATGGGTGTCTTAAAATGAACCTTATTTCAAAATGTTTTTATTTTATTTTATATGTTGAGATTACAAATTATAAGTTGGTTATATTTATAGCTTCACTTTGTTTAAGTTGAGATTATATATTTATAAGTTGTTTGTGTGAACCAAAAATAAAATATTATCAAAACTATATTTTGACTTGTTTTTTTATCAAATTTGTAAGACTAAATTAATTATGAGTTATTTTTATAGATTCAATTGGGAAGCCTCGAGAAATTACTAGTTTTGGGAGTTGAAGGTTTTTTGTTTGGAATTATTGGTATTGGTGACAAAATACCTCATAATATGGTTCCATATTATAGAGCTGGGAATACTAAATACTTTGAACAGGTATTTAGTGTTGAATTGATAAGTACTGCATCAGAATATTTTGACATTTCCTTATGGTCTACATTTATGGATTCAAATATGGTGAAGTACATGTTCACTAAAATATTTAGTTGGTTGTGAGACACCCACTTCAGTTTTGTTTGGGGATGTGAAAAATGTAAGATGGAAACAAATACGAGTCAACAGATACTAGACATTTTTGGTAATGTCTATGGTGAAAACAATATACTTTTGATCGATGACATGAGATTCATGTCATACAAAGTCAAAGAAGAAATTACTCTCAAAACCCCAACATGTTAGAGATTTGATGGAAAATATAAGATTGATTCATTAATTTACACTGAATTATGTACATGGCTGAAACATGCAGGAAAACACAAGAACATGTGTAGATCATTGAAAACTTTCAAACACACTATTGGTGTTTGAATTATATTTTTTCTATCAAATCCAACAATGTATTGTGCATTTATATGGAATAGAATAACTACCTTAAAGTTCTTAAATATTAGCAATGCACAATCATTTTTTTTTCAATTCATTTTTAAACAAAAAAATTATTTCTAAGGGAGAGGAGACAATCGTGGATCATGGAACAATAATGGTGAGGGTAGATGTAAATTCAAGGACTAGTACATGTCAAATTTTCACTTAAAATTTGAAAAAAGTAGCCAATAAAATGAGTCACATCAAAAAAATATTAGCACCATTTAGAGAAATTTAATGCATATTACAATTGTAAAAATATAGTGCTTATAGATGACACTTTAGAGAAAAACAAGTTCAATGATGTGGGAACTATGTAATTGCTGACACATTTAACATACAATCTAAATCGTTAGACAACTACTAGATAGATGAGTTGTGGCCTATGTTGCAACTATTGAAGGATGTGGAAGATGTCCATGATGTCATTAAATCAAAAACCCAATTATAATTATGTAATTTGTCCCTAAATTTATTTGAGAACACCTTTTGTATAATGTGTGTGACTATATTTAGTAATGTTATTTTGTATAATGTGTGTGACTATCTTTAATAGTGTTATAATACGATAAAGGCTTTAAACATATTTCTATCAATAGATATGTTAGTATATAAAAAAAGTTAAATAATATTTTTATTTATGGTGAATTCTAATTTGAATAATGTTAATTTACCTAGATAAGGTATATTAGCATTACCTAGTACCGCTAAGTTTTAAATATCTTACTTTAATTTGTTAAAGCCATATAATCATCTCGACTTCATAATTTTTGTTGCACAAATTATTCACATCGGTTTATATAAATAAAAATTAGAATCCCCATCACTCTATTCAGAATATGAAACATTAGATCTCAACACCCACTAAGCTATTTGAGTTTATATAAAATAGCCTCAGTGGTGGTTGGAAATTAAGGAATTGACACATTCCCAACCACCTCAACAATCAATGCATTCATAGGTATCATGTAAACAATATTAATTTTCTATGATTTCTTTTGTTAATTTGGGAGCCCATCTTAGGGAATAGTGTTACAATAAAATTCAAAAAATCTTAAAATGTTTTACTATAATTCTACCTTTAGTAAATGAATTTTAATTTATTTCATATCTATATTTAAATACAAAATATATCTGGGATGGTTTTACATTTAATTTTAATTAATTTCATATCCATATTTAAAATAAATATGTATATGGAATGGTTTTAATAGTTAATTTGATATCTATATTTAAATGTGATAATATATATGGAATGATTTTACAGTTAATTACATTCTCCTAGTTTGGATCGTCACCCTCAACTAGTTTCTTCATAATATCTTTAGTAATTATCTAGTTACCCCGAGATTCAATCACATACTAAATGAACCTAG
Organism: Taxus wallichiana var. yunnanensis; assembly: GCA_018340775.1. Taxonomy (NCBI): domain Eukaryota; kingdom Viridiplantae; phylum Streptophyta; class Pinopsida; order Cupressales; family Taxaceae; genus Taxus; species Taxus wallichiana. The sequence goes on from CM031238.1 coordinate 117,130,820, forward strand.
AAGTGTCTCACACCTCTTGAGTGTCATTATCCTATACTATTAGAGTAGGTATTTACCTTAGCTTATGTTCACCTAGGTAATTTATTTACCTTTATTGTATTTATCCCCACCCACTTATGTGTGTGGATATTTATTTTTATTTATTTAGATATTAGGGATTATTATCTAGTTGTTAGGTATCATTCTTTCCTTCATCTAAGATATTGACTAGATCCTTGATGTCTAGTTCTTTCCTAAATCTATGGACTTGAATAGTTCTTTGATGACTAGTTCTTTCCTTGATTTATGGTTTGATCTATGACCTTGACTAGTTCTTAGATTGTTATTCCTTGCCTATATAAGCAAGGCCCATTCTCATTGTATTTCATTGAGTTCCATAATAATATATGATATTGTTGCTCATTTGTTTGCAAAGGTTTTAGTAAAGTTATTCGGCAAATTTCTTTTATCTTATTGATCATGGTGTTTGATTAGCATATGAGTTCTTGGCTTGGTACGATCTGGTTATCATTCCTTTTAGTTTCCATTGCCTTGGAATGTCATAAAATGTTCATTTTCATCCATACAAGAGAATAAATTTGATATATATGTTAAATCTAGTTTATATAAATAAGTGCATCCTCTCACCTCCTTTCCATATGGTTCCCCTAACAATTTTCTCTTCAAAACTTCCTTATTCTAGATATAGCCTTCAAGTGAACAATAACAACATACATTTCCCGCCCATTATCACATGCCTTCAATTATTTGTCCCACCCCACCTTCCACTTATTTTCCCCATTCATCCCCTTGAATTTCACTCCTACAAGTTCATTTTTGCCATCATATCCCTCTCAACATATTCATTGTATAGCCTGTAGACGATCACCACTCTAAATGACTTGGGTTCTAACTATTTGAAAGTCTCAGGGTCTAACTTTACATAAGGCCACTATTGATATTGGAAACACCAATAGACAAGGCCTTACCTTCACTGCTATCTCTATAGGTCCTTATCCAATCTTTGAAAATTTCCTTACCCTCTTCCTTTGAACTATATTCTAAGATGTCTGAAACTCCTCTCCTTCATAACCACATAAATAAAGAGTCAAGGTTGTAATCTCTTACCCTACTATTGGACACTTGATCAACTACAAACTTCCCTTCAACTCCCTTCCACAATTCATGTTACCTCTTATTGTCCCACCTCTCCTTCCATTCTCCTCTCCAACTTTTCAAGCATCATTTATGTTTTCCCATTTCTCTTTATACTCAGGGAATCTCATTTGGGTTATTTATTCACCTTCGTATTCTAACACTATCTTCTTCTCCTTTTTATTGAATCTTCTTGCTTTCTCCGTTTAGGCGTACACGTTGCACCGCTCACATGTGATTAGTAGTTTAGGTCATTTTTAATTACACCGAAAGGGTTTTCCAAAGGGGAGGAAAATCCTTGGCTCTAACAAGTGTTAGGTAGATCCACATCTGCAATAGAATGCAACTATGTATGGATAAATAGGATCCATTGATTTCCTGACGTTACATGTAGATGACACCTGTCATTGGTAATTGGGTGGTTATTTATGTGAAAGTAAATAGAGATTTACGTTGACATTTAATCATCCTCGTTGGGAGTAGTAAATCCTCGCACACTTGGGAGATAGCGATTACCTGCGCTTAATCCACACATGCAATATTATTATTCATTATGGTTGGTTTATTTTTATATCTTGGTGTATTTATATATTTATCATATACGTTTCTATTTGTATATCACTGGATGAAACATCTTATTTTCTACTCTACACTATCTATCTACATGAACTTCAGATCTTCCAAAGGATCATTGTGCTTTATGAAATTTGACAAACCATCTCCCGTACTAAAATATGAATTTTGGTAATAGATTGAGAAACTCAAATCCAAACTATAGAAAAATCTAATATCTGAGTTTATATATTGTTTCGACCTATTGAAATCCTAAGCCCTTGGTCATATGGTATGGTCATATGAGGGCTTATTTTCTAGTGAAGGAAAGAGCATTTTATTTTGTTTTAGTGGCAACTAAATTAAATATCAGAGCATAAACTTGTAAAGCTTGTATCTTTTGATCGGCAACTCAGATTTGAGTGTCATTTTTTGTAAAAATACTTTTTTTTTGTGCTCTTTCCTTGTAAATATTTATATTGAAAATCATACTATAATTATAAAGTGTCATATTGTAACACACACTCATTTATAAAGTGCCAAATTTGGGGGATGTTGTAATCACTTGTGGACACAATTTTAGGTGTTGCACTTTTGGGTGTTGCATTTTTGTATCTATCAAAGATTCTTAGAATGTTTTGCTTTTCTCTTAAAAGTGTGAACTTTAGGAGGATATTGTAAAATTTTGGAAGAAAATAGATCGCTCAATAAGTGAAATTCTCTTTATAATCACTCATTCACAATAAGGATACAATAATATACTTCCTATAAGGATACAATAATACACTTCATGTAGTAAAAACTTGCTAGCTTGCAATATTGCCATCATATTTTAGACATTCATATCCATGATCCTAGTCCACTTTCAGCTATTGCTCTTTTACCCACTGACCTTGATCCAGTCGGTTTTGAGCCTGCTCCCACTTCTAATGCTCCTAAGCCTATTAGGCTTGTTATTGCATGTTCTTCTGGGTCTGTGCCTATTGCAGTTACACATGATGTGTATCCTACTTTTGTTCACATGCATGACTCTTTTGAGAAGCATACCATTTGGTTCTCGCATGCTCCATTCTATGGGTTTCACTAGTGGAGGTATTGATAGATATTCACAGGGTATTATTTCCCCTATTCCACATGTTAAGTGGAATTCTTGCCATGGCATTGGTTTTTGAGCAGGTACTTCATTGAGATCACACATTACAGAGCTCCTATTTTTGTTTTCTCGACTCTTTCCGAGGATCGTGAGAAACACATGAGATCTGCACCTTCACTTAGGCTTGAGAAACTTGAGATTTTAACTGTTAGACATGATCAATCTGACACACATTCTAATGTTCCTTTGCATGCACCCATTGTGCATTTTACACCAAGTCATATGCAAACATCTTCTTCATCCATTTGTGTTGATTTGGGGTGGATATTTGATCACTCATGGTGGTGACATAGGCATTCATTGAGAGGACTCTATAGGCATGGCTCCTCCACCATTCAACCTCTTGCTCCACTTTTTATACCTTCTACATTGTAATGCTCCTTGTTTTGAGCATTTTTCTTTAACATGTGTAGTGTATCTCTCTTGTTTGTTGAGAGATTTTATATCTGTATTTTTGACACTTTTGGCATGTTGACAGTCTCTCTTGTGGGGAGCTATTCTGGTGAAGTCTAGTGTTATTTTGTTAGTGTTTGAGTAGTTGTTTTGACAAATCATACAAATTTGTAGCGTCACTCCACCCATTCAGCAGTATGGGAGGGTGTGGTGTTGATCTTGCTTCTTTGGGCTTTTTTTTCATTGCCTTGTTACCTTGTCTTTTCTTGGATCGTGACACTCTAGATTCGTATCCTTGCCTTGTTGCTTTGGTTATTATTATTAGATCGTGGCACACCAATTTACATGACAATTGATCAAATTATGTTTGGTGTTTTTGCACTTAACACTTTGGATATACTTGTCATTGCCTTGTTGCTTTGGTTATTATTCTTAGATCATGGCACATCGATTTGCAGCAGTTGATCAAATTATGTTTGGTGTTTTTTACACTTTAGAGATCACTCCATTGACAATCTCCTTGTATGCATCTATTCTGGTGAAGCCCAATGTCAGTTGTTTTTTAGTTTGTGATCGAGCAGTGGATTCAAACCATAGTGCACACCAAACTTCTTCAGTATTATATGAGTTTTTTTGATCCGAGCTTATTGGGATGCCTTACAACGGGTTTTTTCTCTCTCTACTTTGTTGTTACTTACGGTTTTGGGTACCTTGCGGTGTCCCTTTTCCCCGATTATTGTATGAGTGCCTCATCATGCCTAGTTTTGGGACTCATCACCGTGGACATGCCACTTCTATTTTGGCCCCTAGATTCACTTGACGGGGTGTTAGATTAGGTATTTACCTTAGCTCATGTTCACGTACTTTATTTCTTTTTTTCTTTTTATTTATTTAGATATTAGGAGATATTATCTAGATGTTAGGTATAGTTCTTTCCTTGATCTATGGTATTGAATATTTTTTCCTTGATCTATGGTATTGACTAGATCCTTTATGTCTAGTTCTCTCCTAAATCTATGGACTTAACTAGTTCTTTGATGACTAGTTCTTTCCTTGATTTATGGCTTGATCTACGACCTTGACTGGTTCTTAGATTGTTATTCCTTACCTATATAAGTAAGGCCCATTCTCATTGTATTTTATTGAGTTCCATAATAATATATGATATTGCTTCTCATTTTTTTGCAAAGGTTTATGTAAATTTATTCTGGCAAATTACTTTCATCTTATTGATTGTGGTGTTTGATTAGCATCTGTGTTCTTGGCTTGGTATGATCTGGTTATCATTCCTTTTATAGATGCCACTAGGAAAAAGGGATTTTTAATTATTCAAATATGCATAGTTTAATCTTATAGAAATTTAAAAGTGATAAGAAACATATTCCAAATAAAAATCAAGCCTAACGGCCACTAGCCCGTATAAAAAAGAAACATGATCTATTTTTTATTTTGCAGATCAATGTTGGCTTCCTTGATTTCATCAAATGGTTTTTCCCAAGATCTACCTAGTTTAATATTAAATACATTTTAAAATTGATAAAAAATTATTCCAAAGAAAAAAATTAATCCTAGTGGTCACTAGCCCATATAAAACAAAAACATGATATATTTATTATTTTGCGATCAATGTTGGCTTCCATGACTTCTTTAAACGATATTTTCCATACTTTTGTTATCACCAAATTACAACACCCTCTAATTTTTCATGTGTGTGTGCATGAGCTATCAGTGTAATTGGGTAACATTGGACCATCTCTCAAGTTGTGGGACTTGCAAACTTGAGATGGACCTCTAGAGAAGGTTGGTTCCTCTACCTAATCCTAGCACTAAACTACTCCTAATGTAAGAAAAAAACCTATCTAATCCTATCCTATCAATTCCAAGGAACTAGGGAGAAGGTGAGAAGGTGAAAGAAATAAATCGACACTAACAAAGGTGATAACACCAAGAAGGGGTATTGAACAATCTACAATGCATGAAAATAGAGAAAGATGAGCATGGAGAGGATGGACAAACATCACAAACCAAAATACATACAATACACCATCTCTATTAAGCACAAAAATATCTAAGCATGTAATGAGAACAATAAAATGCACAATATATCTGCAAGCATGAAGAAAGGAAAAAGAAAATAATATAAACTAATGTAAGAATAGAGAAATAATCACAAACACCAGTTTTATTTCTCCTATAGATTGCAAAATACATCATTGTAGAGGAAAGAGGCATGATCTACCATTACAAAGCTCAAAAATGAAGGCTTGGAGCTCCATATCCACCCAAAGAGGCGAGAAGAAGAGAAAACAACATTAAAAATGTCCAACTTGTTTTTACAAAATGAGTTCTCTTTTACAAATATAGAAGAATGAATGAGAGAGAGAGAGAGGCAACTAGAAATTTACACTCACCCTCTAAAAAGGGCATTAAATTACCTAAAAAGGAATGGAGAACCCAAAGAAACCCATCCCATCCTAATTTGACTTGTGGGATAAGAAATTTGACTCCAAATCCTCATTTAATGCATTTAATCGACATGGACGAGATCATTTGATCCGGGAAATATTTCCTTGTTTTTAAGCCACCTAACCCTATCAAATATCTAATTTCTTGTTCCCATCATGAAGTACATCAAATTACAAATCTATTAATATAATTTTTGTGAAATTTAAATAACCTAGACAAAATTTATTGCCGTGTGGATCTCAAGGGGTCGGGATGCCCATTTTCTCGCTTTTTGGCCAATTCCATCTCTTCGTTGATAGTCCATAATGGTCTTGGGTGTTCATTTTTTTGTATTACGGATATGGCTTGTGCAGCTTGTGACGGAAACTAAGATCACCATGGAACCAAGGTGAAAAGGTTCAATTGGGCCAAACATGGAAAAAATCCCCACATAGTATGTCACCTCTCGTTTATTATAGAACTCTATATACTATGGGGAAGTAGTTCCCTATGACCCTTTCTCGCCCGCAATATAAACCAACCCCCGTGCCTCATCGCTTAACCCTCGATGAGATCGGAGAGCTCACCGAGATCCTCGCCATCCACCCCCTTCAATGTGTAGCCTCGAAACTATTTGCAATCACAAAATTAGTGTGGGGAACTTGTTCCCGTGGAGAACAAGTTCCCCAGAGCTCCCAACTCCGAACTTCCTACACAACTCCACGTCGTTCTCGCCAATGTAAATTGCCCACCGCCTCCTCAGCTTATCTTTAACCCTTCCCACACTAGTTCCACTTATTCCATGGGTAGACACTTTTTCCGCAATGAACTAGAGGTGCTCCCAAAATAATACATATCATCCTCCAAAGGGCTACGGAGCACCTAGTTTCATGAAGACCCATTTCATCGACCCCTAGTGAGTTGAAATACACTGGAAACATATTTTTTCCATTTTTCTCCAAACTAAACCCAAAATTTAGATTTTTCTAGGGACAAGGGCCTATGAAAACATGAACAAGATGTCCCAAGACCAATTTTGACAACCTCATCCATTTTAAACCGATTTTTGCCAAGTCTTGTAATCGAACCAAGGGGTGAGGACCCTCCAATGAATCCAATTTTTATTTTTTTTTCTTGGCCAAGGGAGTTAGGAAAATTGAGTGAAGTGTCCCCAAGACCAATTTTCTCAGTTATATCTAATTTTACCCATATTTGAAAAAAAAATTAGCCTTTTGGAACCCATAAGAGGAATAAATGCACAAAATGATCCCAAACTTCCCAAATCAACTGCAAGTGCTAAAAATATGGAAATTTACTCTAAAATACAAGATTCAACTCTTGAATCTCCATCAAGTTCTCAAGTTCACCTTTCTCCAGTTGCCCATGTTACCAAGGGGGTAAAAATGGATAAAATCTATGCATAGTATAATCTTACGGACATTTTTAGACTGATAACAATTGTTTTCCAAAGGAATAATTGAGCCTAGCAGACCACTAGCCAAGATATAAAAAAGAAACATGATATGTTTATTGTTTTGCATATCAATGTTGGCTTCCTTGAATTCATTAAACGATTTTTCCTAGATCTGTATAGTTTAATCTTACAGACATTTTAAAACTGATAAGAACCTTATTCCAAAGAAAAATTTAAGGCTAGCAACTACTACCCCTATAAAATAGAAACATGTTTTGTTTATTTTTTTGCAGATCAATGTTGGCTTTCCTTAAATCATCAAACATTTTTTCCCATATCTACATAGTTTAATCTTAAAGACTTTTACAACTGATAAAAACTTTATTCCAAAGCAAAAATTAAGCCTAGCACCACTATCCCATATAAAATAGAAATATGTTCTATTTATTATTTTGTAGATCAATGTTGGATTCCTTAAAATCATAAAACAATTTTTCCCAATCTGCATAGTTTAATATTAATGACATTTTAAAACTAATAAGAACCTTATTCCAAAGAAAAAATTAAGTCTAGTGGCCACTAGCCCATATAAAATAGAAACATGTTCTATTTATAACAAAGCATAAATAATTCTTAGCAATGCTAGCCCATATAAAATAGATACATGTTCTATTTAGTCCATGCATAAATAATATCTAGCAATTTGCTAGCTTGTATAACTAGTTCCAACATAACAGATACATGTTTTGTTTAGTCCAAAGCATAAATAATACCTAGCAGTCTACTAGCTCGTATAACGGGTTCCAATATTTTAAATTTGGATTCCAATATTTTTATTTTCGGATTCCAATATATGGGATTTTGGAGTGCAGTAAATTCCAATATATGTGATTTTGGATTCCAATATATGTGGTTTTGGATTCCAATATATGTGATTTTGGATTCCAATATATGTGATTTTAGATTCCAATATGTGTGATTTTGGAGTATAGATAATTCCAATATTTAACATTTTGGAATCCAAAACTAGTAATATTGGATTCCAATATTGCCTATATTTTTAGTTTCTCGATTGGAATAAGTCCAAATTTAGTGAAATAAGTTTTTGTATTCCATTGTCTGTGGGTTATGCCCTATGTATTTCTTTTATCACTTTTTTATTTCTTATGGCTGCTTTGGCCCTAATTCTCTTGTCACATTGTAAGTAATGTCCCATGTTTGAAACCCGATTTTCACGGTCTATCTTATATGCACACTTTCTTGTTACATTGTCTTCTATTACATGCTTACTCTTTTTCTACTAACACATGTTACTAGCCACTTTTTTACATGTGCCTTGGTTTCTACCATGCACACCCCCTTTAGGGATACAATACATCACAACATCAAGTCCTCTCTTTTGGGCCACACACTCATATAGTCATCGCATTCACCCTAAACGAGGGGGGCATACATTGGGTGAAAAAATCACCACTAGAGTAAATCATAGCTATAGTATAGATCTGCATAGTATAGGAACAACACAAGAACCTATCATAGAACAAGCTAGGATTTGACTTGGGTCCTCAGCACAACACAAACACCAGCTCCCAGATTCGAGAAAATAGCGTATGGGTTCTTTTTGTCCTCCCTAGGTGAATATGTCTTGGGGAACATACATTCATTTATCAAATCAATGTAGTTTGTAGAATCCTTCATAGTAGTTTCATAGATACGGACATATAGGCCTTCGATTCATAACATGCATGCAATCTCAAAATCAATTTCAATCGGAAAAATCAATTGGAACTAATTCAAAACAATTGGGACATGATGAAAAAATCAGGGATGTACCATCTATAGTGGTGCTTATCGGGAAGAGTCGTAGATGAAGAGTAACACTAGACCTCTCTCCCCAACAATTTCTCTTTGGTTTGAGATCAACCAAAAAAACTCACACTTGGCGTGAGATTGCCCAAAAAACTCACTCTTGGCGTGAGATCGCACAAAACCTCGCTTTTGGTGTGAGATCGTCCAAAAAACTCACTTTTGGCATGAGATTTCCAAAAAAATACTCTACATAGTATTTCAAGACACTTTTCTATCCTTTACACTCTTCTACATCAGTGCACACTTTCCTTTACTACTACTTTTACACACTTTTGCATACTTTACTCATAATTTTCATATATAGGACTTTGACTACTCCTTTTCTCTTCTTATTTTTGGTTTTTAATGATACGCAACAAGAAGCATCCTACAATAGTAAATAAAATCTCAAAAATGGTTACAATACAATGCATATGCACTTCACCCTTAGGGTCACTTTCCTTTCCTAGTGTCCACGATTCACTTTGCATCATTACATGCTTCACTTTCCCACTCAAAATGCATTTCACTTCACGCTTTACAAGATCACAAGTATCACATATCTTATTTACTTTATGTTATTGAGTATTCAATCAAAAAATAAAGTGGGGAAAATATAGATACAAAATCACACACTTCGGTACCATTTCTAGATCCTAAAAGCATATTAGAATTCATATGATTCCTAAGAAATAAAAATAGTGATTGCCAACTATCTTTGGTTAATGGTTTTACACACCATAGAACCCAATCAATATTTTACTAATTTATCTTTTATGGCTCCAGACACCACTACCCAAAGAAGGATAGAATCACCTAAGTGCTCTTGTCCCCTATATGCACCTCCCGACCCTTTTCTACCTTACTCACTCTTTTGGGTATCTTTTTATCTTTTGGGCATATTTTTCACTTATGGGTAGGCCTTCCAATTGTCAATTAAAAAAATTCAAACAAGGGAATCATATAAATACATAGTTATGTGTTTAAAATCAAGGACCAAGCACTAAGAATTACTATCATCACCTAAGCTTACATCCAAAAGGAACCTAAAGCACTCCAAAGCATCCAACTAGCATCCATTAAAGAGATAAGGGATGAATCAACTCTTCATACAAAACATAGGAAGGGTAATTTCATTTTATTCCATCAACACATTCTACTACATTCTATAATATAGCTACAACCCACTATCAAGTGCGACTTGCACAAGGGCATCTTAGGGCACAATTTATACACACACTCACCAAAACTACATGGATTCTAAGATGTAGTGTAGTGCTTAGTTGTAAGTTCACTCTCAGGTGATTACTAGGGTTAGTATGACTCCCCATTCTATATGTTCCTTTTTAGGTTTGATGTGGTTTGTGGGCTTATGTAGGTGAACTCTTCTTTGACAGGTTATAGGTACCCTCGGATCATAGTGTGACTATCAAGTGAGAAAAAGGGAACAACAATGAAGACCCATTGATACACCAAAAAGAAGATCTTCATCTCCCATGCAATCACCAAAGGTGCTTAGAAGCATGATTTAGTGCCTGTGTGCCCTTAACCTATCTTGGGTGCCCGTGTTCTAGCCTCATTCTTGCATCTCATAATTTACTGTGAGTAATAACAACACTCTTTCTAGTTTTTTCACCACTTCTCCTAGTCTAGATCAATTATAGATAAAACATAAATCAGCTAAGTCCTTCACCTATCTCTTATGCAGAGGGTTTCATATTCACATCTTATTTTTCTTGCGTCATTTTTATATATCATTTAGTTCATTTGGTTCGGTAGTGACTCAGAAATATTATACTTAATTGAAATTAAATTAAATCACTATTTACTTTTCCATCCTATATTTCATTGCCCAAATAAAGTATTTCTACATGATGCTTATATACAACTAATGTGACCTATGTGAGTGGTTTTGAATTCTAAATTACTAGGAAATATATAACTATTCTAGCTTATAACCATACTTAGGTTAATGTCGGTGACTATTATGTATCAATAACATAGGCACATATTTAATTTATAGTTATATGATGGGAATAAAAATAAAGGTGAAATGACATATGTACGTCATCACAACCCCTAAAAGTATAGGGAATACATTTTTTTGTCAAATATAGAAGTAAATATTTTTATATGAAATTTGTTGGAAATAATAAAAAAATATGCCCTAAGCTAGATGTTTAGATATAATGAGCATGAGTACTAATTAGAAACCAAATGCAATGATGCATTTAGGTTTCAAATGCTCTTAGGTTCTATTGAAAAACACACTATGTTTTCCAACAATAACAAAACCACATTATTTCCATTTAATGTATTATAATCCATCAAATATTAAATGGGTTTGGGATGGCCATGTATCTATTTCCTACATGTAGTTTGGATAGGAGTTGGTGAATTTTGTATAGAGTATAACGAACACCTCATCCTTGTCCCCTACATGTATAGGGAATACATTTTTGTCAAATATAGAAGTAAATATTTTTGGTGAAATCCGTGGACATAATCACACAAAATATGCCCTAAGCTAGATGTTTAAATATAAAAAACATGAGTAGATTTGAGTACTAATTATCATTCTAGATGTAATAATGCAGATAGGTTTAAAATATGCTTAGGTTACTATTGAAAAACACATTGTGTTTTTCAACAATAACATAACCACATTACTTTCTTTTAATGTATTGTAAGACATCAAATATTAATTGGGTTTGGGATGGCCATAAGTGTTTCCCATATAGTTTGGATGGGTTTTGGTGCATTTTTATAGAGTATATCCAATGCCTCGACCACATCCCCGACCCCTGTAAGTATAGGGAATACATTTTTATCAAATATAGAAGTAAATTAATATTTTTATGAAATTCGTTGGACACAATCACAAGAAATACACCCTAAGTTGGATGTTTAAATACAATGAACATGAGTGGATATGAGTCTAATCAACATCCAAATGAAGTAATGCAAATAGGTTTTAAATGTTCTTAGGTTGCCATTGAAAAACACATTATATTTGTCAACAATAAAATAAACACATTATTTTAGTTTAAAGTATTATAAGCCATCACTATTAATTGGGTTTGGGATGGAAATGCACATGGTTCCTATGTAATTTGGATGGGGGTCAGTGTGATTTGTATAGAGATTAGGTTTATCCCATTTTTCTATATTAAAGCATCCTTCTTAGGGCATGTGTCTTGTGATTTTATTTAGTTTCTCAGGGGTCTCTTTAGATTTTAAAATAGTGTATTATAAAGAAAGATGCTACCAATTTAAGTGGAGGTAACACAACACTATTTTCTATAAAGTATTTCTATAGAACATATTTTGATGTGTATAATATAAAATTTTGATGTTTATCGTATCAATACATCATCTAAAATGTTGGGGAGTTGAGTTGGTGAATGAATCTAATGTGACCTAAGTTAAATTGAACCACCTATTTGTGCCTATTTTATTCTATAAGACTCATGTCAATATGATTTTTTTATTATCCACAGATGGGGTTTTCCATGGCCATACATGTGTTTGCAATATTTTTAGATGCGGATAGGTGTATTTTTTTAGAGAAAAATGTCATTGAATACAAACAAATATTTTTCAAAAGGAATAGGATAAACAAATTCCCTACCCCCCACCCCCATTCCTTCCACCATGACCCCCACCCCATCCCTTCCACCACGTCCAAGCCTAAAACTAGAAACCAGAAGAAGCTCAAATTGGACACCCCTATTTTAGGCAGAGTCCTTCGCAATAGTAAGGAAATGGAAGTTGTCCAAAACCTACTGCACATCAGTAGTGCAGGCCATGAAGAGGCCTTTCAAAAAGAAGGAAACAACACTCCCAAAGGCTGGATGACTGGAGAATGAAATGATGAAACTGAATGAAGAAGTGCAGCATTTGGCCAAGCAAAAAGGCAAAAGGAAGATGGAAGAGGATACTGATGGACAATAAGCAAGTGGAGGACATCTATAAAAATCTTAACTCCTTGGACAATCGGATGGGAAGAGCAAAGGATCGCCATGAACACAACATGGAAATTTTTAATGCTATCAGTGATTTTCTTGAACAACATGTTCACAAAATGACATTCTCGTGCTTAGTGGGATATTGATAGTAGTCAAACCATAGCAAATTTGGATGCTAAGGACCCCACACATATGACAATGGTGGCTCTCTTTACCTCACTACAAACCATTAAATCCAGAATTACCAGAGCTGCTAAGAAGTAAAGGAGGTTTTATTATATTGATGTTATGCTGATCTTCATCGTCATTTTGTTGTTTTTTGCTATTTTTAGTGCATGAATGTAGCACTAGCACTGATTTTGCCTTTTGTTGTTAACTTTTTGGTTACGGTTGGCTTTAACGCCTATTCTGGATGCTGATCCTTTTTTTGTGGAACCTATTAATGTTGTATCTGGCTTTTAGGCCCTCTATGTAAACAGGGTATAGTCCCTTCAAAACTATTTACCATTAATAAAAACAATGGATATTTTGGGTTAAATATGTTTCAAATAATCATCAAACTCATCACCCCTAGTTCTATCAAAGACATGTATGTGCTAGCATTTATAACTTTCATGTGACGTTTCACCGCTGACATTGATTCATCATGTTGGAACCTTTCATCGTGATGATGGGTATGCATATTCCATGCATAGATATTATGGTGATGTTATGGTAGTTCCATTCATAGTTATAATGTGAATTCTGTATAGAATATATCCATATTCATGTTCAAACAGAAGCAATGTGAGTTGATATGTATAGAAAATCAGAAGTAGAGGTAGATATGCACTAGTTTAAAAAATCATTTTTCAACAATAAAATAATCACACCTATTTTTATATTCGAAGATAATCAACATTCTATGTGGGTGTATAATGAATTGTATTGAACAAAAAATACAATGCAAGTGTATAGATACAATTGGCTTTAAAAATTCTAAGGTTAATATTGAAAAACATAGTGTGTTTTTCAACAATAACTTAACCACATAGTTTATATGAATTTATTAAAAGCCATGAACATATCAAAAGACCCCCGATCTTCCTCTTAGCCTCAAATTTCTAATAACCATCTTTCATCTTGGAAATTTTTAAGATATTTGAAATTGGAAAACCATCCTCCTTAACCTTAGCCTTAGCAAACCCACAAGAAATCGTAGAAATATTTTTTCCTCCATTCATAATAAAAATATCTCCACACTTTCATCCAAGGGAAACATAGGATTGGATATTGGAATCTTATAAGAATTTTTCCTTCTTTCCTATTTTTTAGGGTTATTATCAAGTATGAAACTCATCGTATTTCTATCATATGGGCTTTCTAATACTTGGGATGAGATTTCACCCATTTCAAGAGAGCATATATTACTTTTTCAATTCTTTCTTTTTCACATGATATGGGGCTTTAGGATTATTTGAGTTATTATTGCTTACATTATTTTCCATTCTAATAGATACAATGAAGAAAATTGAATAAACTAAAACAAAATGTAACCGATGCTCAACTAAGAAGGCCCTATGAGTAATTCAACTTTGTAATTATTAATATATCAACAATGAGTGCATGAGAAAAATAATTAGATAATTTTGTAAACCCTAAAACCTAGAAGGGTTTTAATTTATTACGAGATATTAGTTTTTTTAAATTGAAAATTCTTCTATTAATAATTCAAAATTACTTAACTCAAAACATTAATCAAGAACAACCATGAGATCCTAACAAGGAACATGTTAAGAACATAAACATTATAAATAAAACTCATAAAAGGGATATGCACCTAAGAATTATTTCATTAGATAATCAAAAATGACTATTGTGGAAACTATTATCTATAAAAAATCACATTTATCCCCATAAAAAATACATTCCAAACACATGTATTCCCATCCCAAACCCATTGAACTTTGTCTAGGTATAAAATGATGTCAAGGAGGCATCTCAAATAGTTCACTTGCAATGAAATTCATGTGTGTCATTACCTATACTTTACACACCCATTCTCATCCAAAAACTTTCAAATAACATAAATACAACCAATTTGAGTGGATTTTAATATAAAATAGGAACTAAGGTCAATAACTACTTAGCTTTGAAATGTGGTTAGGTTATCATGTTGATTTTAAAAAAAAAACAAATCATGTTTTTCCACAATAACATAACCACATTTTTTATTTGTACTCAAATCCATTCACTACACACATGAATGAAATTGCAAGTAAATTACTTGATGAAATGTTAGTGCCTCTCCAATGCATTGTGCCATTTTATAACTAGTTTGAGTTCAATGGGTTTGGGATGGGCATAAGTGTTTCAAATTTATTTTGGATGGGAATCCATGCATTTTGTATGGAAATAACTTGTATTCCACTCTTCTATACTAAGCATATTTTTAGTGTATGTTTCTTATGATTTTGTTCTATAATTGTAGTCATAAAGAGATTTGTCATCTTGGTCTCATACAAGTATTAGTAATGCAAAATCATGATAGTTACATGAAAAATTATAGGTAAAAATAGTTTTTGATGATGATGGGTATACATAGATATAATGGGGATTCTATAATGTTAACTGATGAATTTTGTATAGAGTATAGTCGATACAGATATAATCTATACAAAATGAACCGCCCCATCAAAATTACATAGGAAACATATGCATGGTCATTTAAAATGAAACAAAATCTAGTAGTTGAAAAATTGTTCTGACATGAGTTTAACAGTGACAGGGACAAATTGGATTATTGACTTTATTCCCCAATGTGGATTTTGTATATAGTTTTTCCAACACTGATTTTTATTTCACTTTTCTAGCTATGCTCATCAATGTTCTCCCTGAACACTAATGAGGCACGTATGCCATATTCCATACATATGTCATTTGCCATACAATCATCGTAGGTATCTATTTTCCTTACAAAACTACAACATGAGAAAATAGTTATTTTTAGTATAAATATTATGGGAGATGTTGGTGTTCATTTTGAGTTATCACCTTGACTTATAATGGCTCTTCCCGATTTTTTCCCCTCACCATTTGTCAAGATTTTTTTAATACAAACTTATGATTCCAAAATATTATCCATGAAATTAGTTTCCCCATGACCAAATAAATTCATGCTAGGTAATGATTACAATGTCATTTTGTATTAACTCTTGTGTGGTGCTTGTTGGTGCTTGGAATAATCTCACCCTCAACCCTTTTTGTTTTGGAAATGCCTTTGAATTTTTTTTATGTTTTATGTTTTCCCTTGAGAAGTGTGAGTTCAAAAGTTACAGATCATGTTATATTCATTTGAAAATCCTATGTGTAGGTTTTTATTCCTCTTTTGGTCGTGGATCGTGTTAGACATGGTGTTATTGAAAATCCATGCAAAAACCAATCCTGAATTGGACTTAAATTAGGAAAATTACCTTTGTACACTATTCCCTGATCATATTGCAAATTTTTATTTGGTTCTGTCACCCGATGATACGTGGTGTGTTCCAGTTAGTTTTGGTATGATGGGTTTAAGTTGCAAACTTGTAACAATTTTATAACATTCACAATTTGCAAATTAATCCCTAAGGCTTGACGAATATTCCTCCAAATATTCGTAGTCAAAAGGTGCAAAAATAGAAATTCACTCCGCCTCTGAGGAAATACACTTTTCACAAATAGGTTGAAAGCGGGAATCGGGCATGGTTGTATTTCCACACACTAAGGTAATAAAGTATAAAATTCAAAGAATCTCCCGAGGCCCACCAAGGACATGTGGCTCTTTCTCATGCAAGGAATGGGGAAGTGGGTCATCGAGAAAAATTGGTAATTTTGGGCTCAAATGAAAAAGAGAAATTTTTCAGAATGTACCCACACTCCACCACTTGTTAAGATGTAACCATGTGTCAAGCTCAGGATGAAAGTAAAAAACGGGAAGTCGGGTCAAATAGTTAAATGTGTATGTGTTTATGACATGAAGAAAAAGTGAAAAGATTTTCCTTGAGCCCACATTACATAAGGCTATTCCACATGGACGACTCATATTTAAAATTGGGAAAAGTGAAATGGATGACCATGATGCAACACATTAATGTCTACCACCATCAATGCATTTTCACACAAATCAAGGAGGATTTTTGAAGTCTTCAAATGCATTGATATTTTTTCTATCATTTTTTGAGATCTTGACACCATTGTTAGCATATTTCATTAAGGAAAATGTGAAATCAATCAAGAGCTTGGATTGAGGACTAGAGATTGAAAAGATTTCAAATCAAAGTTGAATTGCATAGGTATTCATGATAAAATTGGTAAGAACTAAGGAACTTCCTTAATATTTTTCATTGGTAAGGAAATTTGAAGTAAAACTAGGGCATTAAAGATGAATACTGTGCCATCTAGGTTTTTGGTTATGTCCATAATCACTAGTGATCTAGATAAAATCACAGACATAGATTTAATGAGTACGACTTAAAAGAGTTTCTTCAAAGATTGAATAACCCTAACAAGAGTGAATCCATGAAAGCAATTCAAGATAGTGATATTGCTTTAGCTGGTGTTATTCCACCTTTAGTACACTACCCAAAATTAGTATGGATTTGCACTATGAATTATGACCCAGAAAAGAGGGAAGTACTAGATGGAAGTGGTGAGGCAGTGTTGACTTTGACGCATGCAACTATCAGAATAATGCTCAAATTTCCTATAATAAGAAATCCAATAACCTTGGGTATTAGTTTATCCTTATGAGATTATGAGGCCAAGAAAAAGGACTATGTCAGGCTCATAAATACTAAATGGATCTTAGTAGAGAAAAAGGAAACCACTCGAATCCCTAAAATATTGGTTAGGGCACAATTTGTTGAAGAAGCAGAGGATGTGATTGTATTGTTAAGTTGAATGGTTGGATTGGAGACCATGAATGAGTTCAAGGAATGGATGTGCACCTATATGTGGATAGTTTTGGAGAAGAAAGGGAATTTTTGTGCAACCTTCATTGCAGAAGCACTTCATGACCACATGGTTGCACTGAAGAAAAAATAGAGATGGGTGATACTATAGAATTGGAATTTTACATGATGACTTATTTGATTTATAATATTGTAGGACATAGGCATTTCCTTGCCTCTTGCCACATGCTGACTTTAAAAATTCCAAATGCATGAGATTTTCCCCAATTATAGTTGGTTAATTGGAAAGGAAATGTGAGATTGGTTAATGATGCCTTCTTTGCACCAATCATATGTTTATTTAGGCCAAAATGGGAACAATACATGATTTTTGAGGAGGATAGACAAGTAATCATGGAATATGGATGTTATTTCATTTAGTACAAGAAATTTACATACATCAGGGTTAGTGGATTTGAAGGTCAACCATGTAAATTTCCTAGGTACTTAGATGAAAAAATGACCTTGTGTGAATTGCAAGACAATTGACACCAATTAAAATTAATTTCTGAAAACACAAGACAATGCATTAGTTCTCTAATACAATTTCTAATTTGACACAATGCATTAGTTTTTTATATTGTTTAGATGAAATTTTATATCCATTTGTAGAAGCATATAAACTATTGATATGTTTGTACTTTTTGCATGTTAAAAAAGAACAAAATGGGGTTCTATAGGGGCCCCAGCCCATGACAAAGAAGGTGGTGTACATGTTTGAAAGTAAATACACCGAAGGAAAGACAATGTTTAGATGTCCTTTATTCCTTCTTTGAAATTTCCCCCAATGGAGGGAGTTTGTTCAAAAATTTTTTCTTCCTCAACATGAACTCATGAGCCCTCTATTGTCTGGACAAATACAACATACCTCGATAGAGGAGCATGATCATTGTGTTGTCTAGATAAAAACAATGGATTGAACGAGTGGAAGACCGAACAACAAACCTGTCCCTGTTGTCTCTAGCAAAACAATTGTCACTCTAGAGATGAGTAGATAAAGACATTTCCTCTTCTCCATCAGAAATGATAATTGGGGGTTGGGATCTTGACTCACCCCTTCTCTTACCCAAAGATGGTATTGGTATTGTGAATGGTTTTGATTGCATGGGTCATGCCTGACCTTTCTCTAGAGAAATAATCCTCTACTCCAGTTCATCTATTTTATGAGAAATGGTAGGCACCGTATCAATAGAAGACTTGTCATACAACACATAAGACTCCTTGGGATCTCCTTCAACACAAATTATTCATTACATAAAAAGGGACACTGAAAGTTATCTTCCCAGGACACTTGAGGCCTCCTTTCAATCCATAATCTCTTCAAGTCTTTTCTAATGTTCCCACCGAAAAGATGAAAATACATGGATTGAAAGGCTGAGAAGACATGATTGATTTTGATTAACCTTAGGAGGAGTGCAAGCCAAACCTATCGATAATTCAAAGGCCCTATAGTATCCCCTAGATGTGCTATATCAAAAAAATCTCGAAAAATCTTCATTCATACCATGTAAGTCAAGATTTGGTTTAGATCTTTATTCTTTTATTTTTCCACAAGCACCTTCGCCATTTTTTTGATAAGAACTATGAAAAATTCTTTACCTTCAAGATAGGGAAAGAAATGCATATTGGTGAGAGGGTAGAACTAATTTTTATAGTAAGAATGGTGCATATTGATTTAGTTGAGAGAAATCATTCCCATTAGATGAAGGAAGATTTTTCTCATCTCACATGAAGAAAAATTAAGAGTTGAAATGAATTAGGAGTGAGAATAACTGATGAATTAATATGATTTGACAAGAACCATGTGTGATGATTAAGCCAAAAAGATGTGAAAATAAGTGTGCAGCACCCAAGATGGATTCTTGGAAAGTAGATAAGAGTATTTGTCATATCAAAATCACCTGGAAGTGCTCAAAGATCATCAAAAGTGATTATCCAATCACCAAGTGAAAAGAATGATTAAATAATTTACCAAAAGTGGTGACATGGTATCCCAGTCATACACAAACAAAGAAAATTGAAAAGGCTCGTAATTCTTACACTTGACAACACTAAACAAAGCATTTTCAAAAGAATAACATGGTTTAAAATATATGTTGTAAAGGGGAATATTCCCTTGAATATTCATGATTTTGGGGGAAATTTAGAAAGCTAATGAGTGGATAGAATGGTATAAATGAGAATAAAATAATCATGCGAGAAAGGGGGTTAAAATTTTCTAAAAATTATTCAAGAAAAAGGAGAGCTGAAAGAAAAACCATTTTCCCAAGAACTCATCAGAGAAACCTATTACTTTCTTTGAGCCTTAAAATTTAGTCATGTCAAGATGGTTGCAAGTGTATAACCATTGACAAGCACTAAGACTAGATCTAATTTCCCTTGTTGATAAATTTGATGAGCCTTGAACTAATTGTGTTAATCATGAGCATTGTTGTATCTTCCATCAAGATGATATACTGTAAAATAGTTATTCATGCTCCCATTGCAATCTTATTTTAGAGATCCTTTAAGTCACACATAACTTTATCATTCTGGTAGCATTTTGGAAATTGTAATTGCACTGTTGAGAAGAGCTTTCATTTCATTTGTGTAATAAACAATTTTAAAATCACTATGTCTCCATTTTGTTAAATGTTGCTTGTAATTCTTTGAGTGTATCTTAGGTGTGATAAATTATGAATCTCTGATGTTTTATTAAGTCTTCAACATGAGATTTTATGTTTGAATCCTTAAATATTGTGTGAAACTGTGCACTCTTGGGCTTCCATGAGTGTACATCTTCTAGTTAAAGGATCATTGTGAGCTATTTGAGGTATGTTTGTCTTGCACTTGGTAGATCTCCCAACATTTATTGAAGTTTCTGTGAAATATGGTATAATCAACTTTATCCTGCTTAATTCCCCAAATCAAATACATCCAAAACTAACTAATCCTACCAAAATTACCCATGCTTTCCTCATTAAATCCAACAAAATGTTAAAAAAGATGGTTCCTTATTATCTTTAGTAGTATGAGCTTTGTTTAGAAGATGTATGCACTTTGTCTAGAAGTGACAACTCATGAGAGTTATCCTTGTTGAATTGACCATGTCTTCCCGAGCTATTTTTCAATTACTCTACAAAAGAGTGCCAAATATTGTTGATACATCCACCCCACTCACAATTACAGACTACGAACATGTCCTCTCACCCTAGCTAAAGGCAAAGCCTAAAGTAGGAGGGTAGGTCATACCCTCAGCACGGTGCTACCTGAATCCTCCGAGCTCAAGTGATAAAGAGATGATGAGATCCTTCCCATATATAAAATGACACAAATATAGATCTATCATCCTCTAGGCATCCTTCTCATTCTGTTGATGCTTCTCGCCACAAAGGGAGGACCGATTTGGGTACCAATACCACTCTAGCACCATTGCCAAGGAAATTTATGTAAATACATATAAATACCAACCTATGGTAACATTTCTTACATGTTTAGATGAAAATACATTGTTTAAATCTCGTCCTTTAAAAAAAAAATGAGCAAGATCAGAAGTTAATTGCATAATATTTCCTAGTTTAAGTGAACATTGCACTAGATTTGCTCTACTAGTTTAAGGATGGTCGGATCTGTCAAGCTTTATAGAAATTGAGTATTGATGGGAACTTGATAAGTCATTTATAGTGTTTTACACATCTAAGGTGCAAATCCTTGGTGGCGAATCTATTTTTGTTTGAAATTTCGGTAAATGTCAATGTCTTAAGCTTTGACAATTGAGATTTTTTGTTGATATTTGTAAAGATGGAAGGAAGAAGGTATTTATTTAACAAAGATCCTACTAGAAGGTTGTTTCCAGAGCTTGGGAAAACAAACCCAAATAAGAAACAAGTCTGGAAAGCATTGGGGATCAAGATTCAAGAGAGAAGGTAGTACTAGTCGTGGAAGGTGATCAACCTATAATTGAGGATTATCCTACATCTTCAAATAGTTCAGAATCAGTAATCCTCATGCAAATCTAAACACTCCAACTAGTGAAGGGCCATCATTTGTAACTAGAATAGGTATCCCTCACTTCCCTCCTTTATCACTTAGAACTAATAGGGTTTTTTGTGAAACTGAGTCATTGGAGGATACTTACTTTGAAGATCATACACCTATGTCCAAAGACCTCTTGTCCCACACTATTTTAATCCTCCTATAGGATCACCTCCTCAAAATAACATGGCTCATCCTCCACCTATACCTCCCTTTTTTGTCAATATGTTTGGACCAATAGATTTTAGAGGCATGGTTGGGCATCCTAATGTTGTACCACAAGATGTAAGAAATAGGTTGCCCAAATTTTAGGGAAATAATGTCATCACTAGTGATCAACACTTGAGACTCTTTGTTAATATGATGGAGGATTTTGAAATAGAATATGAAGATGTATATGTAAATCTATTCATTCACACTCTTGAAGAAGATGCGTGTGACTGTATAAATATTTACCAGACAACTCAATAGATTCATGGAATGAGATGAAGAATGCTTTCAGATTACAATATGGGGATAAGAAAGACCCAAGGTTCCTCTTATCTAAGTTTGAGAATATAAAAAAGAATCCCAATGAGTCTGTTCAAGACTTCAATACCAGATTTAATAAGACTTTGACTAGACTACCCATAATTTTGAGGCCTAGTGATGAGTCTTGCCTAATTAAATATTTTGATGCTTTTGAAAAGAAATTTGCTTATTATTTGAGGGATAAGAACCCTGGAACTTTAAGGAAGGCCTTCACAATGGCCTTGAAAATTAAAAACAATATTAAGGTAGTTGAAAAACTCCTAAGAGGGATAGTGTCATGTGTTCAATGAAAAGTTGTGAAAGCCATGAAATTAGGGTAAGAATCTCTAAAGAAACCCCAAAGGCTTTGAACAAGATGATAAATGGACCATTTGATAAGAAATGATTAAGGGTTTCTTCTTTGCATACTTAATTTGAAGTAAACAAGCAAAATAAGCAAATGAAACTAACCTCTATTATTTGAAAGCTTGAGATAATGAACCTAAGAGGATCTAAGCATTCGGTTTGTGTTTTTAAGAGAAAGAGATCTCCCCATTAATGGCTTCAAGGCGCTAATGGTTCTTCCTTTTACTCTATATTTGTGCTATAAAATACAAAATCAAATGCTAATATCTCAATGGAAGAAAATGAAATACAATCAAAATCCTAAACAAAATACTATAATCTATGTTTAGGCAGAAGAGAGAATTCTTAGAAAATGAGGGAGGGGGTCTAGCCCTATTTATAGTTTTCCATTTGGGAAAATGGGAGATTTGGGTGCATGTGGGACAAATGCTAAAGTCCAAAAAGCACTTTTAGCAAGTCAAAGTGTGATTTGACT
This sequence comes from Taxus wallichiana var. yunnanensis, assembly GCA_018340775.1. Taxonomy (NCBI): domain Eukaryota; kingdom Viridiplantae; phylum Streptophyta; class Pinopsida; order Cupressales; family Taxaceae; genus Taxus; species Taxus wallichiana. The sequence goes on from CM031238.1 coordinate 117,154,059, forward strand.
ATGTTTAGAAGAGATTGACCATGGTTAAGACTAGCTGACCATGTTTAGAGGGTAATTAATCTTACTTAGAGAGAAATTAGGTTTCTGAAGGGCTTCTGAAAGACTTAATCAATCCAATGAAGTGGATTGATACTCTAGAGAGCTAATAAAGGTGGTAAAGAAGAGAATATTAGCCAAGAAGAGGTTATTATAACCTATTTAATTAGTTTATAAGAGGAAATACGACCAACAGAGTGTCGTAAGAGGGGAGTTAGATAGATCTAACTGATGAAGTGTCGTAAATTTACAAGGGGAAGAATAGTTAGTGCAATATTAAGAATAATAGTGCATTGATCAAACTACATGTGTCTACATTTTCCCCTCTTTGGGGTGACGTAAGCCACGTCACTTCAAAGAAAGTAGACAAATGCAAACGAGTAGAAATTTTTTGAAGGGGTAGAAGAGAAATTAATAGGATGAAGGATGACAGATGCCCTCGAGTGTCGATGGGGTGATGAAGAAACTCGATCAGCGATCGAAAAAGAGAACAACAGAAAGAGGTTACGTCACAAGAAATGTGAGAAATAAGAAGAAAGAGGGATATTGAGCTATCCATAAATCAATTGCCATCAATATATAATCATCATAATGCTTAAAATCCTCCTCATCGGTCCTTATTACAATATGAGCATGTGGCGGAAGCGTAAAATGACATGAAAGGCCAAGATACAAACAACCGTCTTGTGCTAAAAATGACCAACTCCATGCAACATACATGAATGCAATGCAATATGAGAAATAAACAATGTCTCCTAATAGGGAAATAAGTACAATCACACATGCTTAAACCAACAACGTTCAAGATAGTTGCACAAATATTTTGTTATCAAGATGTATTCCCAAATGTTCTGATAAACGACAAGGGTGAAGAATGATGCCCCAAGCAAGGTGTATAATGCAAGGGAAAAGATGGAGGACACTTGGGTCTAGTGAAAAAAATCAATGTGCACTGACAAAAATAGTACCAAACAACCGATAGTGCCCCGAGTATAGACAATGAAATAAGCAACATAGCTTGTGTAGGTGATTTGAAGATTTAGATGATTCGTGAGTCATTGTTTCAAAACTATTTGAAAACGTCAGCAGGATATGGGATGAGTGCCATGCAATAGACACAGATTTTAGTCGTAGATGAACAAATTACCAAGTTTTAACCTATTTTCGAGGTTTTTCAATGTTTTTGGTTTTTTTAATGGTTTTACAATTTTTTCTTTAGATTTTTTATCGATTAAGAATTTCAAAAGATCAAATATCTTCTAAAAGTATGCGCGAGGGCGATAGTGGGAAGGTGAGGTTGTTAGAGAGCCAGGATATAGTCCCACAAGAAGAAAGACGGGTCGAATAATTTCTTTAAAATAACTTAATAAATAATTATCACGATGGGGTTAAATAGATGAAAAATAGAGGAAAATGCGGGAAAAGGCACCTGAAAGGTTCAGAAATCATTTTAAGTACGATGGAGAAGTAATCGCATAGTGGCACGAAGTGCCCCAATGTGCGAATAATTAGCAAAAAAATTATTTTAATAAAAAAATAATTATCACGCATAAAAAGAAGGTTAGAATGATCATGATAGAGAAAACATGCCCCAAGGGCATCGTGATGGGTTAATATACCAACCCGGGCCAAGAAATCAATCATAACCAATTCATTCCTACCATAAGTTCTTGTGAAATTTTTACCATGAGAAAAGTGATAGCCCTGGAGTGAGATGGTGAGAATACCAAGTAGGAGGAGACACACCGATCACATCGAGAGTTCATGCGGGACCCACGGATGGACCCTACGTGAGTGGCCTATCCCTTCTAGTTAATTATGCATTTAATGCACTTTTTAGGGTTTTGCTAGGGTAGGTAGGGTAGAATTTGACATATGTACATGGGCACATGCATGGATTTGACGAGTACGTACACGTGTCTCACGTGTCAAAAAGGGATATGTACGCGCATACGTGCATCCATCAAAGTGGATACGCATGCACACCCGTCGGGAAGGAAAGTAGTGGACATGTGCACGCACATCAAACTAGGGGTGTAAGTGTTAGAGGGGTGCATCCATGTTGAGCGAGGGTAGACAGGCACACGCATGCACGTGCATCAAGGCAGCGCAGTAGGCATCACATTGGGCACGTATGCATTCCAGTGGCCTTTTTCGAATGGAGAGAAGGTTAAGGGGCACATACGTGTTGGTAGGGGTGTGCATGTGCTAAAAGGATGCTAGAAAAAGGGCATGTAGGCACTAGAAGGAAAGGGAAAAAAAACTTGCTAGTAAAATAGCCAAGTATAGAAGAATATAGACTAGATTAGAGTAGAAGAAAAGAATAATTAGTAAGTTAGATGATTTTGCAATGTATATTACCCTCGTTCTCCATACTCGTGAACACTATGGTTGGCTAGCAATTATAGAGGCGTAGTTTTATGACGATGATAGAGTAACCCTGGAGAGCCTCCTATATGTTATGGGATTGACTCATGTGGCCGAGATGCCACAGATTACATTAGATCATGACCTCCTGACAGCCATAGCAGAGCGATGGCATAGCGAGAGTTAGTGTTTTGGCTCCCAACCGGGGAGATTACTATTACTCTAGAGGACGTGTGGCACATTATGCGGGTCCCAATTCAAGGTTAGCTCATCCAGACTACGAGCCACCGAACCAAAATTTAGTGATTATTGTAGAGTTTTTTTAGCATCTCGATGATACCACAACGTGGGATGTCTATCAGGTTATCATGGTGCATCAATGATCCATGAGTTAGACCGAGTAGTGGTCTATATGATGGCATTTTCAGTGGAGTCTTACTCCCTGACAAGACCGGTGCTTCATTTTCACTTGGCCTCCTTGGAGTGATACATGGTTTGGTAGAGGGAGAGACTTACTGCTGGGGTTAGTGTATTTTGGCGCATATATACTGGGACCTTCACTTGATTACCTACTATCGTCGTCAAGATGGTAGGACCACCACCTACTATAAATTTGGGCATGGGATCATATTTCCATTGGTCGCCCCTTAGGTGTTTTGAGAGTTTGAGCTCCCGACGAGCCTTCTACGATGGGCTAGGTCCCGTAGGGGATGATGTGTGACCATACATGGGGGATGCATATACATCGACATGAGCCGGATGAGTCATGGAAAGTTTCCATGGTTTAGAGGCCCTATAGACATTTCTAGTGGCCCGAGGATGGTTTAGAGCTCACACTGCCACAGTAGAGCACTTTATCTTAGGAATTCATAGCTATATGTGAGAGCTATACAGGGTGGATCGGTGTCAGAGGTAATTCAGCATTACCCAGGATGTTCCTAGGCTAGATAGATGGTATGCTCGCAGGGCCCGAGAGCATTTTGATATGGGTCCACAGATCACTTGTGATAGAGCACTGGCCAATTTTTAACAGGTGGTACCTACTATGTGGGTGCCACTGAGATTAAAGATCTGGCACTACACCCGAGTATGGGCCATGGTATCATGGTGTGCTTCCACACATTTAAATATTTCTAGGGTGGCATACAACACCGACGTGAGAGCTCCTCTAATGGTGGCCTCCTAGTGGTGGCGAGGGTGGAGTTATTGGTGGTAATGATAGTGACGACGATGATGATGATGATGGTGGGCCCGATGCATAGAGGTATGTCAAGGGGCGGGGGATAGGGTCCAAGATCACAAAATCCTCAAATATAAGGCCCCAGGCCTAGGCCGAGATAGGTTTTTAGGGTAGTTGACATACGCTTCCCCAAGAGGAATTCCATTGGGGATTTACACCCTTTCCAATAGGTACTTCTAAAGCAGGCCCGCCACACGAATGTTCCGAGGGTAGAGATGATGGTGGGCACCGCCTTCCTTCAACAATAGTTATAGGTAGTGATTTCTATGCAGCTACTGGTGGGTCGGATAGAGAGATGCAGCTAGGGCACAGTATAGTCCCTTACAACAGCAAAGATGAGGCACATGTTTAGGTGTAGGTGTTGATAGTGGAGAGAGATCAAGCTAGAGCACAAGCCACCTAGGAAGTGATAACACTCTATGGTAGATTTGGATTCATGAGATGGCCGCATAGGGGCTCATATATTGAGCCTTTTACATTAGTCTCAGACTCAAGTGTAGTTGATTGTTGCTTAGAGGGACCATGCCCAGGCACAATCACATGGCTACATTATACAGAGAGATTAGGCATGATCCCGTGTGGATTATAACGGCAAAAGAGAGATCGAGAGGCTACCGCCTCTAGATAGGCTTAGGTTAACGGTGGCAGGTAGTTGATAGGTGAGTGAGATGTCACCACCGATGGTAGCCTATCACTTCTAGAGATGTTGATCTGATATGTGATGCCATGAGATCTGGCGGTGAGGCCTTATATTATAGGACTGCTTACTTTAGGGTAGTCCTAGCAGTAGTGAGTTGTGCCTTTTGAGTAGTCATATGCAAGTATGACAGGCTCTAGATCACAGCATTCGCTGTGCCATTCAATTAGATTAGTTCATCACCTACTACAAAGATGACCAACTAGATACCACCACCTAGACAGCAGGGTGGTACCCCTGGTGTTGGTCCATCATAGCCACCTCTCTTCCATCCACCAGAGTCATGGACCCGGAGCCCCAATGAGGGTGAGAGCTATGGTTGAGCTCTTTACTTTTCCTTTTGTACAGATGTATTTGTATATATGCCTCTTATGAAGGCCGATTATTTTGTATAGTTGTATGTACCATTGTTTTGATGATGCCTCTTGATGAAGGCTTGATTTTTTTATGCATGCCCCTTTTTAGATGGCATATTGTATCAATGATGTATATTTTGAGCACTGACTTGGATAGTCATACATGTATTATATGGACATTTTGATATACTATATTGTGATTATGCTTTGTACAAGCATTGATTATGATGTATGATTTCTCTTTCCTCTATATATGTCACATACCTTAGATTTAGAAATGTGTATGTTTCATGTTTTCATATTAATGATGTATCTACAGATAGCACCACATGTTTTTAGATTTATGAGATCTTTCTGAGTTTTTATTCTAGCACTTGGGATGATACTAGATGATATTGGTGTGGGGGATAGATTTGTGATTATGCGCAACCCCTCTTTCCCCCATTGATGATATGATAGGTGATGATTAGCTTAGTATACATGCATGATGTAATACTTAGCATTTTTGTATTTATGATGTAGTGAATGATGTTAGAAATGTGATGAAATGATAGATGATAGATGTGATAAAAAAAAACTGTGCAAAACATACAAGAAAAAGTTAACAAAACTAAACAAATATACACATTCAAACAACACAACAAAATACAACTTAAATGAACACATGTAAAAGCTAGCAAGAGATTAAAGTGGTACACAATCTAAGCAAGTAAAATGAATTCTAAAAGATGCACATACCAAACAAAGAAACCTACACTAATATTTTACAAGTATGAGAGTTCCTAAATGAATGCAATGCCATACACAATCAAATCAAACAAGATTCAATATAAGGTAAGAAAATGAACTTATTCAAAGAACAAACAATTCAACAGACTAAGTACATCAAGACTATACAAACCAACAACTAAAAGAAATCTAAATATTACTTTTTTTTTTCGGGACAACATTGATATATTTTCTAATGATTTTGGGTTATCTCGAAAGATAAAATTTTTAGGGCTACGTTTTTATTGTTTTCTAGGTTTCCCTAAGATAACGTTGTGAAACGAATGTAGGTTTATGTTTTTATTTTTATGTATCCTTTTTCCAAATGTTTTTGTATTTTCCAAGGTCATGTTCTGAAAGCAATGTACAAGAACAAAGAAGCGTGGATGCCCCCAACGTGATGTGGGAATATACAAAAGGAAGAATGCCACGCGTTGTATATATGAGAAGGTGATAATGTCCATGTGCGCTCAACGTCAGATGGGAGTATACATAGGTAATGTCCTTCATGTAGATATAAGAGCAAATAAACCAGATCATGATATGGAAAAGGTGGCTTCAGTAGGATCCCTAGACCTAGCAAAGGAAGTCATATCTAGAAACTGGGGAGGGTTACCCATCCTTCTATAAAAGTAACTTACATCCGGTGAATCTTCCTTGAGTGCTAAAAACTGGTTTACACTCAAAGACCTACCCACCGCGCCTACAATAATGCGTGTGGTTTTCACATGTGGAAGAATTTCTTTTTCTTTACTTTGTTTTCTCAAATTTTTCATTCATTTTTGGCTTGTTTTTTCTTTTTTTTTCTACTTTTTAGTTCTTATATGATATTCTCTTCATGATTAAGTGTAGAACCTCTTGAAGTGCATGACGTTCATAGGTTCTAGAATCTCTTCACCATCTGAATATGCAAGTTTTGTAGGCTCTTTATCCATATTTTGCAATCACTACATAAGGACCTAGCCAGTTAGCCTCAAACTTTCCTTTCTTCTCTTTGTCTTTGACGGTGTTCTTCTGATTTTCTTTTAGAACTAGATCTCCTACATCAAATTCCTGATGAATGATGCATTTTTTATATCCCCTGACACTCTATTCTAATAGACTTTCAGGTGATTGAGTGCTCTAATATGCTTTTCATCTAATAGTTCTAACTCTGCTAGGCGAGCAACTCTGTAGTCCTCATCTTTATCAAGATAGTCTTTGAGAGATATTCTCAGGGAGGGAAGCTCCACTTCTAAAGGTATGATGGCTTTAGTGCCATAAACAAGTGAATATGGGTTCACACTCTGAGTGTGGATGGAAGTACGATAGGCCCAGAGGGCGGGATGTATCTATAGATGCCAATTATGGCTGGTTTTAATGACCATTTTCTCCATAATCCGTACAAGGGTTTTATTAGTAGCTTCCACCGTCATTACCTTGGGGGTAATAGGGGGTTGACCACTTGAGCTGGATATGGAAGCATTGACACAAGGCTTTAACCATCTTGTTTTTGAATGATTTACCATTATCAGTGAAAATGGCTGAAGGGATCCCGTAATGGCATATGAGATGGTTCATGATGAATTTTGAGATTTGCACACTGGTAACATAGGTAAGAGGGACAACTTCTACCCATTTGGTAAAATATTTAGTGGTAGTGATGATGTGTGTATGACCATCTGAGGAAGAAGGATGGATCTTCCCTATGAGATCCAGGCCCCATTTAGAAAAAGGCCAAGGCATTGCAATAGGTCTGTAAGGCTGTGTTTGGCGTGTGTATCAAGTTTCCATATTTTTGGCATAGTTCACACTTCCTTACAAATTTACAGTAATCTAATCCATGGTAGGCCAATAATAGCCTACTCTTAATAGCTTCTTAGCTAAGACCATGCCACTGGTGTGTGCTCCACAAATACCACCATGTACTTCCTTAATGGCGTGGATAGAATCAACAACATCCAAATAGTGAAGTAAATTCCCATCGTAGCCACAATGATAAAGGGTGCCTCCTAGGAGGGTATAATGGGCTATGCGGTGGATAAGGGATTTCTTTTTAGAATGAGTTATGTCAGTGGAAAAATGTCATTTTGTAGGTATTGAAAGATTGGATCATACCAAGGGGACAAGGGACCAACAACTTCACATGCTAAACATGACTCTGACATATCATGCTTGGCATCTATAGATGCTCTATGAAGAAAGGCATCTTACTTTCTTGAGGGGGAATGCGTAACAAAGACCCAATAGTAGCCATAACATCCACAGATCTATTGTGTGACCTTGGCTTTTGCTCAAATATGACCTGTGTGAAGTATTCCTTCAAGGTTTCAACCATCTTTTTATATGGAATAAGCTTCTCATCTTTAACTTTGTACTCATCATTAACTTGTTTAATGATAAGTTGAGAATCTCCAATGACTCTTAGTTGTCAGATATTCCAAGTAATTACTAGCTTGAGACCAGCAATGAGCGCCTCGTACTCTTAATATTATTTGTGCACGGGAATCCCAACCGAATGCTCTTGGTATGACATCACTTGTTGGAGTGATGAGGACCACACTTGCTCTAGATCCATGGAAGGTAAAAGATCCATCAAAATGGACTTGTCATTCTATGTATTTTTCAATATACATCATAGATGCATTTGACAAATCTAGGCACAAAGGTTCCATCCCCGAGAGACGTGCTTCGCTGGCCCGATCAGCTATACCTATCCTTTTAAAGACTTCTGATTCATAAAATCAATATCAAATTCACTCAGGAGAATGATCCAATTAGCCATTCAGGCCTATGAGGGCAGGTTTGGATAAAAGGTACTTGAGAGGGTCAACTTTGGATATGAGTTTGGTTTTATTGTTCAGGAGATAATGGTGAAGCTTTTGGAATGTGAAGACAACCGCTAAGCAGGCCTTTTCTATTTGGGGATAATTCAACTCATATGCAATCAAGGTGTGGCTGAGATAGTAAACCACTCTCTCTTTATGGTCTAAGTTGTATTGGGCAAGTAATGCACCAATAGCAAACTGGGTAGTGGAAATGTATAAGAGGAGAGGTTCACCTGGGTAGGTG